>MU129108.1:8401-55115 GCA_014904985.1 Hydnum rufescens UP504
GCAAGGGCTCCACAACTTCAAGAAGTCTTGACCTCAAACTGTTCCAGATTCAGACACGAGCTTCAGCAAAGAACGAAAGTCCTCAATACATGCCCAGAGACGCACCACAACAAACTTAAGAATCATATAGTAATTTTTACGCTTGTATAATAACATAATACAGTGCATAATTATGGTTGCTACACCAAGCACAGTGAGGTCTGCCCTTCAGAGAACTTAAGCACAATGCACCAAGTTCAGAACAAGGGGCCCCTGGGGCCCCTTGTCTGAGGATCTGAAATCCACCCCAGAGGCCCCAGGGGCCCCGCCTAAAAACATCTAGTTAGACTATTTAAACGCAAGGCTCATTGTATCTAACTAGATGTATATTTGTGGCTGACCGGGTTGCAATGATGTGGCCTACCTCGGGACCTGTTGATGCCATTATTCATTGGATCTGTTGGTTGGTAAATGAGGGTCGCAGCGCCACTTGGGCACCCAATCTACTTCCAGATGAATCCTTTGGATTTGCGAAGTCTCCTCCTGTTTGGCATATCAAATTGGATTTGAACCTTGAGCACCCCGAATACTGCAAACCCACTGAGTCCTCGGCCTTGTAATTTTCGTCCTTCTCCACATTCTTTTCCTTTGTGTATTCATAATAAAGTAAAGTTAATACCATATATGGTGTAAAGTTTATTCCTATACAGTTGCAATGCTATTCGGCATCTGCCAGTGTCGAGTCGTCAAACACTTACACCACCTGCGTAGTTGAAGAAGTACTCAGCCTTGCATTGGAGTGCTTTTTAGGCTACATGCTTGATCCGTTACTGTGCGTATTTGTGGGCCCAGTAAAGTGATTATTGTCTCATTCTCTTGTCTCATTCTCTTGTCTCATTCTCTTGTCTCATTCTCTCATCTTGCCATTCTCTTGTCTCCTGCTCTCTCATCTCACTCTCTCGTCTCCATAACTGGCAGCTTTTGTTCAACTGGTGACTGTACATCTACCTTGTGTACTTGTATTCAGCCTGTAGGACTTCTCCCCCGAGTCACAATATCTTTGCGTAGCTGTGATTCAGGCTTTTAAGCTCCCTCACAATTTATTACAGTTGCTGTTCATACTCGCAGCTACTGCTTAATCATGATGAATGGCTGGCGGACTCGCTCGAACCCTATGCTCATTACCCAGTCACCAGAACCTGAAGTCTCCCCAAAGCTCTCCACCCTTCACTCTCATCATTCTAATACCAGAAGTACCAAGGCCTTGGCTTCTAAATCTCACACCAAAGCTCCACCCAAGATCGGCCCCAAGTCTAGAGTCCCTCAAAAAACATGCTCTATTGATCCCCCCAAGACCTCTTCCGAGTCCGACGAAGAAGATGCAGACCCGCCTACTACATTGAAAGATCCCAAGTCTTGCACCAGGATTGGAGCTGGGCCCGTGGTGCCTCAGGGGGAATCCAGTGTCTCTCAGGGTGCCGGGAGTGATACCCAATCTCGTGATGGAGCTGATGATGATGCAACTTGGCGACCATCGCATCTTGTCGTTGAAATCGATTCGCGGTCGACTCGTCCTTCGAATCCGAACTCACATGTATCTGTGGGGCAGCAAGGTACTCCTCATCAGTCAAGTATGTCTCTGTCCCTCCAGCATCGGGCCAAGTCCCAGAGCACACAAGCGCATGGCTTTTCACCTCCACCCTCATCCTCTCGTACATCACCTTCCCCTCCTGTTTTGCTTCCTCAGTCGCCCCCTCTGCCCTCGTTCTCATCGCCACATTTGACCACTCAGACTACTCTTGACAATACTTGTAACATGGATCCCGATCATGTTGATGATAATGAGGGCATGCACCTTGGTGGGTGGTTCAGTGCCAAACAGGTAGCCTGGGCTCAAAACTGATGTATTGAGTTCCTTGCAGACTTGGATGCAAAGGCAAAAGAGTGGAAACAAAGTCCTGAATCCATTAGGCGCATTGCCTTGGCGGCAGCCCCGTCGAAATTCCAGCAAAATGGAAATGCATGGAATGCCTTCCAGTCTTCATATCACCAGTCAAATCCAAACCTCGATTCTTCAGGTATGCCTACCCACATTTACATGGCCATTCTTGTGCTGACAATCTTATACACAGTCTCTGCCTCTGAATACACAAGTAATGTGGTTCGGCTGGCATACCTTAAGCTTATCGAGTCTTTTGGAGGCGAGGACTCTGATACTTGGGCAGCAGAAGCCACAAGGCTCATCACGGAACACTGATGGTGTGAAGGCTGCTGCTGCGAAACAGATTGCGCAGTCAGGAGGGGATATCGCTTGGATTATGTCTGCTCAGAAGGAAAAATGGACACATGATATGCAATGGCTTGCGACCATGGATGTGCATGCGATGTTTATTATGGTTAGTGGTAACGCTGCATCCCCTGCTGCTCATGCGCAAAATGAATGCTGCCTGGGATCTATCGAGATGTCCGAATGGTTTAACGCCAAATTCTCGATGGCTGCCGAGATTTCTGATATATATCATTTCATTCTTTCGAAACGTTCTCAGCACAGAGGCATTGCGTGAGTTTACGGCTGAGGAGTCCCAGAAGAAGAGAGCATTTGATCTCAGCAATGTCTACAAGACCCAGACAGCCATCAAGGGCATGCTTGCTGCCCTATTCAGGCCATACGTGGAATTTTCGGTCTTCCCATGGACGAACTTGGCGAAGATTCTAATCGAGCACAAGCTCGTACTCAGGAATTTTTTGCCCAATGCCCAGTTTCCAAACTTCGGTTCTGAGTATAGTGATCACTATGGAATGTCACATTGGAAGGCCTTATACTTTGCGCTTCAGGATACCAATCCTGAGAGGAAGGTTACACTCAGCAGCCTCGATGATTGGCCAGAGGGGGATGCATCAGATATCCTGTTGATTGTTGATCACAATGGGGACGTGATACTATCGCTGAAGGGGGCTAGGGATGCTGCCTCCAAGAAGGTCGCTGGAGGGAGCTCGGGTGGTGGTGCTAAGCGAAGGAATGCCAGTGATAGTCTCGTTGACAGTGGGGTGACAAAGAAGATATGAGAGTTGTCATCAGATCTAAGGAAGGGGACCAAGAGGGCCAAAGGAAAGTGGAAGTCAACACCGCTCTCTAGTGCCTATATCAACAGCGAAAGTGACAATGCTGTAGAGAGTGACCCCTCTGGGCCCTCCGAGGTACATCTTGGAAATGAACTGCAACCACAACCAAAGCCCCAGCCTCGTTTTTCCAACTCACAAGCCTCTCCCTCTGTCTCTGGTGTCACCTCAGCCCCTCCGCCTCCACTGATTGACCTCCCAAGGACGGACTGGAGAGGAGTGGACTTGTCATATTTCGATCCCACCTTGTTTGATAATACCTTCAATGCATATCCTGGATCCGTGAATGGAACCATGGACCGCAATGCCGACATGATTCTGCTCTGTCAGACTTCTACCCTACAACATGGTGATTATCCTGGAACTGCACAACCTGATGACCTATTTGGGTTTTCAATGGGGCACCAACAAGGACATGCAGAGATTGGCATGCATGATTTTGGAGGTCCCAGTACCATGTCGGATGGTCTCAACTATGAGAATGGGGTTGCACGTAATTCTATGGATGTTACCTGGGGACTTGACAGCCTTGGATTATCTACATCATTTCAACAGTGTTGACTTAGTGTCATGCTCCTCTCGGGTTGATGCCCTTATGCACCTTTAACTTAGTCTCATGTTTCTCGCTAACTTGCCTATAGTAACTTTTAATGCTATAAGTCTACCCTTGCCATAAGTATATGTATAGGTTGGTGCATGTTGCAGGCATGAAGTTCAGAGACTGGGGCCCCATTGGGGCCCAACTTGGTCTGGCCGATATGGGGTATTTGGCCCAATTGGGCCCCATGTCGGGAGGGCCTCCCTAGGTACCAAAAAGTGCCTGGGATTTGGTACCTAAGAAGGTCCTGATATACGGTGGTCCAAGGTGTGGTTGCACTACAAGGATTCATCATCAGAAGATTCTATATCATATGACTCTGTCAAACTCAGGTGTAAAGAGATGGCTATAGTTGGTGAGCCATGACAGGTGTCATAGGTGGGTTGCTGCCACTATCCTCAAATTCCAAAGGTTGCCCAATAGCTTGGGCATATTCCTCATCCGAAAGACAAAATTGAAGAGCTTGGATCAACTCACGGAATTGTTTAACATCCACCCTGGGAGGGTTGACAGCTGGGAGGCCATGAGTGGAATCCAGCTTACGTAGGACTTGGAGGAGACCAGAGAGGAAAGGAATAATCAACCAGTAGAGATTGAAAGTGGCTAGGTGGGATCTATCACAGGCAGTGTCCTGCAAAAGGAATGCCACCTGGTTTATGATAGTTCCCAGTGCAATTGTGGGAGTTGGAAAGCTGGGTTCTATAGCTTCAGTGATACATCGGATATGGCCAGTAAAAGTCATGAGACTTTGCAACTGCTGCCATATGTTCTGGTGGGCCTGGGCTACCTGAGTCTGAGCAGCTTTGGTGTCATTGCGGAGCTGCTCACAGTCCTCTTTGATAGTCTGAGCATCAGCCATCATAAGGTGCCAGATGGAGTCTAAGTTCTCCTGGACACTATTTAAGGATTCGGTATCACGGTTACAGAGGATCTCCCAGATGTGGCGATGGGCATCAAGATCTTGATGCGCATCATTGACTTGAGACTGGGTCCAGGCAAGATGCCTTTCCTAGCACTCAAATCCTGGGCCCAATGATGGTGGGGATCCTGTGGTGGAGGCCATGGGTGAGGTAAATTTCAAGGAGAGCAGTGCCAAGGTCTTGGAGGTGGAGGTGGAGGAGAGTGAATGACAGTGTGAGGCGAGAAGTTGATGGTATGGTTTGCCGGCTTGATAGTTGCACTAGATACAACATGGAAAGGCTGTGGAGCTGCAGGCCGTAAGGGTGGAGACAAGGTGGTTCTATCAAACCCCCCTGGAACCTCACTCATAGTTTCCATCCACAGAAGGTAGCTAGGCAGACAAGAATACCTTGTTTCCACAGGTGCCTTTGTGTCTTCCTCTTCCCAGGTAGCCGGGTTAGCATCTGGAGGATGAGAAGTGGCTGCAGCCTTGGAATGTGGTCTTGTACTAGGCCAGGTACACCAAGCTATTGATTCCTCTTCAGCCTCTATTAATCTTTGTGTATACTCTTGGAATTCACCTTCACTATTCTTGTAAGGAGTCCAGACTGGGCTTGGCTTGGGCCCCTCATCCTCCTCTTCCAAGGCTTGGATGAGATCTTCCACACTTTGGACAGGTTGATCTTGGAGAATTGATCTGATATGGAATTTAATGTTGGGGTCAGTGTGGATATTGTACAAGCCAATGGATTCTGGAAAAGACTGGCAAGTATTTCCCTCAGGCACCTTGACTACCCCCAGATCTGTCATTCCGGGCTCAGGTCTAGGCGTAGGGCCTGCTACATTAAAGAGATCAGCCACCTGTGTGGCTGGGACCCCATTGGCAAGAGCCATAGCCGGGCTAAGGCTACCCTGGGCATACTTAGTATGTATGCCTCCAAGGCTTGCCTCAGACTCCTTGCTATCTGGCTTAGTATGGCGAGGGTCTCAAGTCCACTGCAAAAGGTGCCGTAATGCCACTAAAGGCTGGAAATGGTCATTACTAATAGGGCTTCCATTGCCAGAGGGACCCAAGACTGGTCCAAGAAGGATATTTGGAGCCAAGTCACTAAGGTGTGTAGTAGCCGGGTCATAAGGAATGATAGATTTGTCAGACATCACGAGGTCACTGATATTGGAGCTGGCAGAAATGGAGGAGTTCGAGGGATGGGATTGGAACGGGCCAGCTGTGATGTAGGAGTTGGAGGTGGATTTGGAAGAAGGCATAGTTGTGTGGTAGCGGTCTGTTTGGATGAATGAGGAGTTGTTTAGGTTGTGCTGTTTGACGGTTCTTGGGCACAGATGACACCTTTATATCTTCCTAGTGTATTTAGAACCTTCCTGATCATTCTGAGCATCAGGAGGGATCTATGCCATGCTGATAGGGGCTTGTTGAGTGGCAATGGGATGCCCGAATGTGAACGAGTCTCGTATCTATCATGGCATGAATTTCTGTAGAAACTGCAGCCAGGAGATCAGAGGTGATGATTTTAACAGATCTAATAGTCTAGGGGGCTTGTGTCAACTCTCCTTAGACTGCCTGTGTGGTTGTTGAGTGTTTTCTGGCTTTTGATCACTCGAGATCCTACAAGTTCCAAGTAGGCGAGGGTGCCTTCTCACAGTGTGGCAACTTCCAGGTCTGTTTGTTTCTGCGCTGATTTGTTTGGTTCGTAAATCAGATCCTTGATTTCCCTTGATGAAGTCCCTGTTGCTAAGAAAGAGGAGGTAGGGCTGGTACAGACTTTTAGTTTTGTCTTAGGTCATCCTTTCCAGTGGCTTTCAGGCATTCCTGGTTCTTCCACTGTTCCCAGACTGCATCCCAATTTGGCTTGGGAATTCGATATGAAGTCAGCCAATTAGGATTTCACATATATGAAGTAGGATTTGAAGGTATGTATTCATCATCATTATTAATGAAAATGTCGAGATGTCAGAGTTTGTCCATTTCCCAGTTAATTCTGGATTTGTTTCCGGATTTGTTCCAGTTTGTTTCCGGTTTTGGTTCCAGCCTGTTTCCGATTTGTCCCTGTCTCCATTTCATTTCCCCTTCATTTCCTCGTTTCCTTTACTTCCAGTTCCCACACACTTACCCCTGGCCCTGTCCCTGTCCCCTCCACTTTCCCATCCCCTGCCTGCTCCCCCTCTTGTGCCTGCCCCCCTGTAACCACCTCTCATTAAGCGATCAATCCCCCATAGTATAGGAACTATGTATAAGTAGTCCGGGGCGAAATCCAGAGATTCAGCTTTGAGCTTTGGTCTCTCAGGATTTCTGCTTCTACTCTGGACTACAGGTTAGTCTCACTGTACCTATTCCCTTAATGCTAATCTCAGGATTTCCGCTTCTACTCCGGACTACAGTCCGAGTACTTTCCAGTTGACTCTGTGAGCTTAAGGACTGCTGTGCTCATTTCTGCCTAGTCCCTTCCAGGCTGCTGGACTGCCTCTCTGTCTCATCCTCGTTATCTCATTCTTGCCCAGATTCTCCCGGACTTAGCCGGACTTACACCGGACTTAGTTGGAGTTATCTGTGTTTATATTTGTTTGGTGCTCTCATCACAGCGTGGCCCTGACATGAGACCTGACTCATCCAAGTCATCAGTTTTGTCTGATATTGGAGCCGTGTCAACCATGGTGTCTTGACTGCAGTGAAAGAATTGTTTGACACAGTTTCCAGCTATAGATCCCTTCATGACAGTCCCATCAAGCTCCCTCAATTTGTAGGCACCCATCGCTAGGTTTCTATGCACACAAAAAGGACCAGCCCAATGGTCATGGTATTTACCACCTTTAAATTTTGCATTAATGTCAAATCTGGCTTGGTGTACTAATACCATGGTTCCTGGGGGATAGGGTGTTGTCATTAGGTGTCGCTTATTATGCTTAGCAAAGTCAACAGCTGCCCAGATTCTCATGCATTCATTTTCCGTTGCTGCCATTTTTCTATCTTGGGCCAGAGCCGAGAACTGCCTTGCCCGGATTGCCAACAAATCCTCTCATGTCTTGACTTGATGCCAGTCAAGGGTGTGCCATGACTTGTCCGTAATATGAAAGGGAAATAGGTGGGCTCATCCATATAACAAAAAGTAGGGTGAAAACCCTGTAACTTGCCAGGTAGTGACCCTATCAGCCCATAAAGCTGGATAAAAATGCTGACTCCAGTCCTGTTTTCTTTTACTGCAGAGTTTCCATATTGAGTTTATCCAGGTCCGGTGCCCTCGCTCGATCATTCCATTCCCCTGAGGATGGTAGGGTGTGGATTTTACCAATGGAATTCCATAGTGATGAGTCAAGGCTGAAAAAGCACTGTCAAACTCAGTACCATTGTCTGAGGTAACCTGAGGTATGCATCCAAACCTACATATAACATCCTGGAATAGGAAGTCAGTGACTAACTCAGCTTTCTTTGTTTTCAGCATTCGTGCTTCAATCCATCCAGTCAAATCATCGTGGATGTCGACAATATATCTGTAACCCGCTGATATGATATACATGTCCACTACGTCAATATTGAATTTGTGCAGGATTGTAGGTATGTAAGTTGGTAACAACTGTACTTTTGGTCTATGTGACGACCATAACTGACACTCTTGGCATGAGCGACAGAACTGTATTACATCAGACATCATGTTTGGCCAAAAGTACATATCTGCAATCTTTTTGTATGTGGGATCTCTACCCCAATGGCCAGACTTGTTATGAGCCCGATGCATTATGTCTTGTTGCTGGTCCTTATCTTGGAGAACTAGCTGGGGTGATCCACTATGCCATTTCCACAACCGGTCATCATACAGGAAGAATTTCCATGTGGTTCATATGAATTTGTTCCAGTCTACACCATGTGGAATGCTCAAATCATTGAGGTAAGCCTCAATCTGATCCCAATACCCCTTTGCTGTCCCTATCCATATGCTTATGAACATGTTCTCATGTTTCTGGTGTGTCCAACTTCTCACTCTCACTTGACTCTGGTTCTGCATTGCTGTTATGAACCTCCGCCACCTGAGAGTGCATGGTCCACAAGGTTTGGTCACTATCTTTGAATGTGTAATTCACTAATTGTTTGCAGTTGCTTAGCAGGTCCACAACTTCATCAGGTTTGGACTTCAATCTTGCATGTTCAACCTCGTATTCTTCCTCCTCCGTCAAGATGAAACCCATGTCCATGGCATAGGCTACTGGTCTCATCCCCATGATGAAGTGGCCGCTTTTGTGGGGTTCTAACTTGTCTTCTGTATCCGTTGCGTCCTCTTTCGTTCATTCTCTGTGTGACAGACCATCTGGCCCAGCATGCTGTGCTGCTGGTACATGCTTGAACTCAAAGTTGAAGCAACCCAGTCGCCACTTTTCCCCATCACCTTAGATATAATGAGCCTTGCTTTTATTATATCTAAGTAGGGATTTCACCGGGGGGCCCCCAGGGGCCAGATAAGGTCATTTTCAGATTGAGACATGGGGGCCCCAGGGGCCCCTTCAAGGGAACTTTGGCAATTTTCCCTGCAGCTTAAGGTGCTCTTTTGCAGATGGACTCAGTAGTGAGGAATCAAATTTTATCAACTGGGCTGTGGTATTAGTTACACAAGTAACAAAAACTACTGTAGATGAGAGGGGGGTGGACTAAAGATGAGAAAATTAAAGAATGATAGGGTGAATGAATTAAAACATGCAGTGAGAGTCAGTCAACCTACTCTGGCATGTTCCCAAATGAACTATACATCCCATGCTGCATCATATCTCGATAGAGTATAGACCAGTCAACTTCACTTTTCACCCCAGGTACAGAGTTGGATGGTCCAGGGAGACCAAAGACAGAGTTTGATTGGTGAGGGACAAAGTTGGATGGTCCAGCTGGTCCAGCAAGACCAACGGAAGGATCAGAATTTGGTTGGCAAGGGACAAAGTTGGATTGTCCAGCAAGACCAAAGAGAGGATCACTGTTTGATTGGCCAGGGACAAAGTTGGATTGTCCAGCAAGACCAACAGAATGATCAGAATTTGGTTGGCCAGGTATGAAGTCAGATGGTCCAGCAAGGCGGAAGAGAGGATTAGACTTTCTGAATGTGTGGCCAGAAGTTGGGACACTCACTCCTTGGAGAGCATTCAGACCTAATTCCCCATAGTTCTGGGGGCCATCCAGATGTTGACGCAGAATTGGGTGGGTAATCGTCAATTCGGTTGGCTTATTGGGAGCATCCAACCCAAGGGAATCATTGTCCATCTCATCTCCTGAGGTGATCACCTCAGTGGACTTCGGCTGTGCTTTCTTGCCCTTTCGGTGCTTTGAATTGGGCAGATTAGTACTGCTCAATCCTTCAGACTTGGCACTCTGGGTGAAGCGCCCACAGGAGTCCTTTGATAAGTGTTGAACATTTGAAGGTCCAGCAGTATTCAATGAGGAGTGTTCAATGGCAATATTGCGAACATGGTGGACAACTGTACCAGTCCGGTCAATGATTAAGGCAATATCATCATCTTCATCTTCATCTTCCAAATTCCAAGACTTGACCTTGATGGAACAGTCTTTGCCTTTGTGGAATTCGCTAATGAGATATCTCCACTCTCCACCTTCCCATGTTTTGTAGCCTCGTCGAGGGTGGGGGGCAGGGCACTCTGCTTCCAGTGGCCAACCAACAATGCACACATGATGCTGGGCCAACATGAATAGTAGGTGTGTCCAAGGAACAGTATTTGGAAACCATGCATGGTCAACAAAAAGGTTCCTAATATATTTTGAGGTGGCAGAGTAGGCAGCATCATGGGACTTGAGTTCCTTTACTTTCTCTGCCTTCTTGGTCTCTTCATGCCACTTCAATAGACCACGTCCATTGAGGTGTTGATGCAAGACCTTGACAAAGAGGTCATTGAGACACTTATCCAGGTTGAATTTGCCATTTGCAATCTTTTCGATTTCAGGAGATCTGCAGATTACAGCATTTTGGGCATGTGCCGCATGAGCGCCTGCTTGTCCTGCAACAACAAATAGTATTGTATGGACATTGAATTTGGCCATGTGCGCCATTTCAGCCTTCATTGCCTTCTTCTTTCGTGCCATGAACTTGGCAACTTTGGACCCCTGGGTCAGCTTGATGTCATTATCCACCCTTGCAGTTTGAGCCAAGATATGTAGGTCCTCAAGCCATGACTCAAGACCCTCGGGATCGCCATTGAAAGCTTCCTTCTCTTTAAGGTATGCATCCTTCAATTCGCTGGAAGGCACTATAGACAGATGCTTATTAGGATGTGTTCCTACTGACTCAAAGAACAAAAGGAGTACTCACAAGCTGGAAGACCCTCCTTTTTCCACTTCCATGCATACCCATTGAAAGGATTTGAGGCATGCTTGGCTTTCAGAGTCAAAGTGATATTGGCAAGGCACTCCACCTGATGCAATGGGTGATTATGTTTTTCAGTGAGTTTGGCCAGAGCATCAGTGAAGGCCTGCATTAAGCCTTTCACTTCATTTGCAAGCTCAATGGGCAAAGGCCCTGTCACATATGACTTCCCCTGGGTCTTGGCACCAGGGCTCGTAGCGGTATTATCCTGATGCACATCCTCATCTGTGTTTTCATCATCATCAAGTTCTGATGAATCGCCATCATTACCAGATCCATCATCATCGGAGAAGTGGACTGTTTTAGCTTGGTGATGGGCTGCTTTTGAGGGTAATGGATGAGGGCGCCATACAGGAGAGGAACGAGGGTGTGATGTGGGTGATGTGGTGCTACAATGTTTCAAGGATGGACTACACTCATGGAATAGCAGAGCTTTCTCATGATTGGGACTGTAAGTGAAGGTTGCATGTCAGTAAATAACCTTGAGAAGATAAAAAGGACAGACATACTATACACATCGGTGGAGGGCTTTAACAAGCTTCAACAGCTTGACCTCAAACTGAACTAAGTTCAGGTTACAGTGTTCAGCAAAGAAGTTCAATCCTTCCACAATGCCAAGGGGGCCACAAGAACCACGCTGCATCTCTTGAACGAGACACAACACACCCATGCCTTGGAAAACATGATTGAGCATGCGATCAACATATTCAACATCTTCACTGGGATCCACACCGCCATCTGGTAAAGACAATACAATGGCACTGACAGAGTTGGCATCCCAAATGTGGAGAAGATCTCCTGGGTGGGCCTCAGGAATGCTTTTCGGGAGTTGGAGTGCTAATGCCTGGGCTTCTTTGAGGAGTTCAGCTGGCATGTATTTCTGGACTTCCTCCAAAAGCTGACTGGGAGTGTCAGACAGATACGAAGGGGAAAGAGGACCATCATCAGATGACAGATTGATGTTCAAAGCAGGGAGAGGGGGTTCAGCACAATGGGCAGTCTTTTCAGGTGATGAATGTGAGGATGGGGTGGGTGATTCAGCATGATGCACAGTCTTTGCAGGCGATGAATGCGAGTCTGTAACGGGCTGTGAGACTTGTCATTCAGTCATTTCCACAAAAACTCGGGTTGACCAGGAGGTAGAGGGAGTGGAGCCAACAATGTGGACTTTTCACTTGGCTCCAGGAGGGCCAACCTTGGGTGGTGCATCCATAACTTTGCACTTGGCTGCGCATTGTGTTGCCACAGGACTGAGGTGTTCCCCATTATGAGGCTGTGAGGTGACCTTTGTACAGTATGCAAATCATAAGTATTAGATAAGACAGACAACAGAGGATGCATGTACATACAGTGTCAACAGATGCAGTATCAGCATCTGAGTGGTCTTTAGAAGGCCCACTCCTGAAGGTACGTGTTTTCTTGTATGTTTTAATAGGTGATTTTGGGGTAGTAGAAGCCATGGCGGGGCAGAAGGATTGGGAGTCTCCTCTTCAACAGATAGGGTAGGTGCCAAATGTCTGTATCCCCACGAGAAATCCAAGGATTGCTCCTGGGACGTCTCAGTTAAGAACACATTGACAACTTGAACAGAACCATGATGCGATGTAACCAGGAAATCCAAGAAAAATTCAGGGACTTCCCAAGTATGATGCTTCAGTTTCAGTCAACAAGGGATCAAATTGATCTGTTCTATGATGAAGCGCAAACGGAAAGAGAAGGTTGAGGCACTGAATGGGAGTAATTTGGGAATATAAAGAGAGACAGATTGTACGATACTGCAGTGTGACAGCCCACCACTCTATCTGAGAAATCCAAGCATTAGCAGGGACTTCTCTGGATGGAGAGAGATTGTGGGAGATCATTGCAAAAAGAGTCGTCAGGTTTAGCCAGAAATTGGACTCGACACAAACAGGATATGCAATGAAAGATATATTAAGACATGAGCACAGTATAAACACAGGGAGTACAATAGCACAGATAGAAAGGAATATACGAAGGACAGGAGGGGGAAGGTGTGCAAGGTGTCTCATTGTTCCTGACCAAAGATGGCATCTCCAACATTCAATCATCGTCAAGGATCAAGTTCCATTGGCTCCCACTCAATGTACCATTTCTGGTTATCTCCAAACCCACATGATTCCAGAAATCGAGGGCGGGGGGTAGGAAAGACTTTGAGACCCACATCACCAGCAACAGCACCGAGCTTGGCCAAAATTGCAATCTCACGAATCAACATATCATAGGGACCACCTGTCACAAACAAAGGAACCCAGAAAGGAAGGAGGGCCCGATTGGATTCTCATTGCATATGTGCATGCACAACAATACTCAATCAACATCGAACCACACTGTACTCTGATTCAAGCAATGCCAGAAGCCACAATGTTGTGAATTCAACTTGATCTAGAATACATGGCCTTGAGGGGGAAATCTTCTCAGGGTTGACCAATGGGGGATACCAATTGAAATCTAGAAAACAATAGCGAATGTAGAACTTGAGGTCCACAGGGTCACCAATGCAAGGAGGGAAGGGGTGTAGGTCTCTCAAGTCACCAATATTCCGACATGCAGGTGCATTTTGTAACAACAATGTGAGATCATCAGGAGATTGCTGATGTGCATATGACATCTCGACGTACTCTGCATCCCACAGGTACCGATACGAGCCAATCATCTCATGATGATCAGGCGATAATGCAGTCATTGAAGTAGACTGCCAAGGGCTGAACCCAGGTACATCACAGAAATGAGCAAGTACGATGTCATGTCTCTGCTGGGACTTGAAGGCAAGCAGGACCCTCTTCACCTTGACTGGGGGATCGGCCATCTTCATCTTGACTGACAGACTGCCCATCTTCATCTTCGTCTTGACTGACAGACTGGCTGACTTCATCGGATTTGGAAGAAATTTATCCTTCCGAACTCGAATCCCTATCAAGCGATCTTCAACCAGGGATTGGAACACTTCTTTCATGTTCACTTCTGCAGTCACACCAGTGAACTCGATACAGAACCACTGGCCCACAGGAACCACTGGATCAAGCGAGCCAGGGGGGACTTCAGGAGGTGCAGAATCCATTTCCATTGTGCCTTGACTGCTTTGCACATTGTTCACAACCTCCAGAGGAACAGAGAAAGAGTCTGGCATTGACCTGGGGTGCTGGCCAGGAGGGTCGGGCACAGTGGCCTGAGGTATTGACTCATCCAAACTCATGCGTGTGGGAGGAGGACAGTTGGCTGTTGGCAACTTTGAGGGAGCTTGATCCACACCCATGTGCCCAGAAGGGGTTGATGGGGCCAGTTGTTCCTTCAAACTCGCAGATTGCACAGGGGATGAGGGTGCTTTTGGCAGCTTCGATGGTTCCTGATTATGCTGCCGGTAATCCCAGGTCCTTCCATCTGGATGTCGTGGATTGGAATTACTCGCCTGCCAACCAGGTCTAGGCCCATGAGAACCATCATCATCACGTTGATGTTGCCAGGATCGAGATCGAGATCGATGAGATCGAGATGATGAGGAGATCAGACGATGAGGAGATCGAGAGCATCGTTGAGGAGATCGAGAGTGATGTAGAGGAGATCGAGAGCGACAAACAGACTGAGAGTGATGTCGAGGAGATTGAGAACAACAACGAGAGGGGAAATGATGAGATGGAACATGGTAAGGAGATTGAGAATGACCTCGATAGGGGGCCATCCATGACTCTGCAAAGCCATACTCGATGACTCTGCCCTTGCTGATTTGGTGAAACCATGTCCCTCCAAGTTGTAAGGTTTTGCTGCTCCCCTTCTCGGCTGATTGCTCCAACGATGCATGACATACCCCTCAAAAGCTGACCTATCTAGCTTTTGCTTTGCTTGGGCAGCCTTGACAATGTCAAGAATGCGTTGCTTGGCTGAAGGCGCCTTTGGGTCTTCGGCAATCGCTTGAAAATCCTTAATCACTGCATTCCAGCGTGGATCCATCTTCGCCTTCTGAATTAAATCACATTTTTTGTCTATCCTGTGGACATCCATGTTCCCAGCTATGAAGCCCAGGCCAAAGTCAAGGAACTTGTCTTCCTGTTCTTCCTCACTCTCAACCCCCAGCATTGCACGATTGAAATCATCAAGTGACCTTGATGGTGTGGCGACATTGGCTTCAGTGGGAGAGGCTGGTGTGGAGGCCACAGAAGTGGAGGAGATGGGAGGTAGTGGGACCGCATCACAGAGAGTAATGGTCACTGGACCTAAGACGTCAGCCAAGGCCCCAGCCATGGCACTATCTACATCTCAAAGGCCAGAGCCAAATAGAGCACTGTAGACAGTCAAGAGAAGACCGTCCCTGTCAGCCAGTTCAAGCAGATATTTGACTGACCAGCGAGAAGGGTGTTTGACTTCCTCAGCCTGCCTCATCTTCCAAATCTCCATAAATTCCCCGTGGCTTTGGTCATGGGGGCGATGGGCCACAGCATCAGCAACAATCCGGCACTGAGGCTCCATGACCATTGCCAAAGGATCAAGAGGGAAATTTCCCTTGCTTCCAAGATACGGACACCATGGAGAGGAATGCCATGGCTGCTCCAGTTTGGCAAGGGGGAAATCATCCTCAGCGACTGAGAAAAAAGCCCCTACCAGAGCATGGTCGACCTCAAATTGAGGCAGTTCTAGGCCATTGATGATAGCCACATGGTCGACAATCTGGTGCATCAAATAATGAGCAATGCCATGGAGTTGTGCCTCATTGTTCTCAAGTGCAACAGCAAGTTGCATTATAGAGACCCTGGTGCCAGATTGTTCCAAATGTTGCGGGACCTCGCCCTCAAGACCAACTTGGATGAGGTCATTGGACTCTGGGATGGGCTGAAATTTTTCGATCTTGTGGCAATCCAAATGCAAGTAACGTGCAGCAGACAGCCATTCTTGATAGCACCTATGAGCATCAAGGAGACGATGTCGAAACGACTTCAACCAGTGCCTGTGGATGAACCAGTCCAATGGGTATGAGCCCCTGGCTATGGGAGAAGTCAGGGGAAATTGTCCTATGAGGACATATGGGAGATGTGGAGCATTGAAGTTGTACATGTGTTGCACAAAAAGCATGTCATTGTACGACCAGTCAGGAGTCGTGGCTGTCCATGCTCTATCCACAGATCCAGTAAAAGGCAAAACACGATGCATTGATTCACCATGCTGCAGATCAGGGGGCCCAGAGAAGAGTAGATTGTGCTTCCGAAAAGGGTTTGATGGGTCAAAGATGTATCAAGGAGTGATGGAGAACAATCATCCTCCCACAGAGTGTTCGAGTATTCCAACACCCACTCCTGAATGCTGATGTAGTGGCACTCATCACTGGGTGTCCTGCCTTTAGCAGCTGGAGATCAACATAGTGTTAGTATCTAGAGACAGTATAGGGTGATGCAGAAAGCAGACACCTTTGATTTTTGCAAGAAAATGACGAATGTAGCGCGAACACATGCCCACTGCAGAGGACTTGAGATTCTTGATAGCATCAGGGGGGAGTGGTGCAAGGGGCTGATGTAGTTGCCACAGTAAAGGGCCATGGGATTCCTCCAGTGAAACAGAGCTCAGGTCCTTCTTTGTAAACTTTGGGAACTTCGCCAAAGACGATGATGGGATCGAAAGTGGCAAGGGTTGATTGGAGGACAGTAGGCAGGTGTTGACAGTTTGGCCTTTTGACCTCAAAGATGAGGTCAGCTTGTGCAAACAAGCGGGCGAGTTCCTCAGCATGTGAGAGGCACTCATCATGGACCTAAGAGTACAAGGAGAGTGTCTCTTTAGCAGGCCCCTACAACTTCAGAGGATAACTCCTTCCAAAGTGCAAAAGCAAGCAAAGGATCACCAAGGAAGTGGAGTGCAAACATCTGACACTTTTGCATCTGAAGATCCCTCTATTTTCTCACTGGTGTTGGTTACCAACAATATTCTCACTTCACTATCAGCATATCTGTGTAACTAAAAGAAACCATTTGTCGACATCTAGCTTGAAGTTGGTTGAGACGCATTAGAGACCACAACAAGGGGTGAAAAACCATAGAAAGACCATGACTCCAGCTGATGGAAAGCCACAACACAAAGTGTAGCCCGACATCTAACTCAAAGTCAATCAAGACTGTAAGATTAATTTCACTGAGGGCTGCATAGAGCAGACACAGGGAAAACTGAGTTGTGCAGATAATAATGGACAATGTTACAATACACTTGACCTGGGGCACACAGACTAGATAGAATGTGAGTCCACAGATGAGCACAAGCTGTGAGTGTCGACGAAACGTGCTGATAGGATGGGCCAATGGGATACACCACCCAGTAAAGCCACTACATCTATTGAGACACATTGGAGAGATTGCAAAAACGACAGGAGAAAGACGATGGGGAATCTGTAAGATCCATCAGGCAATAGGACAAGATCAGTAACAACTCCTGCTGATGGAAAGCCACTACACGAAGTGTAGCCCGAAGTTGATTAAGACACATTGGAGAGATCACAAAAATGACAGGGGAAAGATGATGGGAACCAGTGGGATCTATCAGGCGATAGGATGAGGTCAACAGCAACTCCTGCTGACAGAAAGCCACTACACGAAGTGTAGCCCAACGTCTAAGCCTGAAGTTGATTAAGACACATTGGAGAGATCACAAAAATGACGGGGGAAAGATGATGGAGAACCAGTGGGATCTATCAGGCAATAGGACGAGGTCAACAGCAATGCCTGCCGATGGAAAGCCACTACACGAAGTGTAGCCCGACATCTAGCCCAAAGTTGATTGAGACATATTGGAGAGATCACAAAAATGACAGGGGAAAGACAATAGGGAACCAGTGGGATCCATCAGGCAATAGGATGAGGTCAATAACAACTCCTGCTGATGGAAAGCCACTACATGAAGTGTAGCCCGATGTCTAAGCCCGAAGTTGATTAAGACACATTGGAGAGATCGCAAAAATGATGGGGAAAGATGATGGAGAACCAGTGGGATCTATCAGGCAATAGGACGAGGTCAACAGCAACACCTGCCGACGGAAAGTCACTACATGAAGTGTAGCCTGATGTCTAAGCCTGAAGTTGATTGAGACATATTGGAGAGATCACAAAAATGATGCGGGAAAGACGATGGGGAACCAGTGGGATCCATCAGGCGATAGGAGGAGGTCAATAGGAACTCCTGCCGATGGAGAACCACTACACGAAGTGTAGCCCGACATCTAGCCCAAAGTTGATTAAGACACATTGGAGAGATTGCAAAAATGACAGGGGAAAGACGATAGGGGACCAGTGGGATCTATCAGGCAATAGGACGAGGTCACCAGCAGCTCCTGCTGACAGAAAGCCACTACATGAAGTGTAGCCCGACATTTAGCCCAAAGTTGATTGAGACATATTGGAGAGATCACAAAAATGATGTGGGAAAGACAATGGGGAACCAGTGGGATCCATCAGGTGATAGGAGGAGGTCAATAGGATCTCCTGCTGACGGAGAACCACTACACGAAGTGTAGCCCAACATCTAGCCCTAAGTTGATTGAGATGCATTGGAGAGATCACAAAAATGACAGGGGAAAACAATGGGGAACCAGTGGGATCTATCATGCAATAGGATGAGGTCACCAGTAACTCCTACCGATGGAGAGCCACTACATGAAGTGTAGCCCGACATCTAGCCCAGAGTTTGTTGAGACAGGAAAATTGAGGAACTTCAGATTCTACCAATGAATGGCTACGGATACAAATATAAACATATGTAGCTAACCCAGGATCAACAATATTATAGTGTATGACCTGCCCCACAAATCTAGATGAACGACATCATGATGCATATCTATACCAAGTGAACGATTGTCCATATCCCAATCTGGGATATCGCTGTGATCACATACAGGACCTGCAGGTGTTGGTGCAATATCGATTTCCTTGAGGTCCTCAGTGACATTGATGACTTTGGCGACATCAGAGGCAGAGATTTGAAGGGAATTATCTTGGGGATCATCGACATCCATAGCAGATTTATTGTCTGGCAAGCCATTGACATGCTGTTGATCAACATGTTGCTCATCGACATCCATTCCATCTATCAGAATGCAGTTGAATTTCAGCTGTTTTGAGGGACCATCCAGAGGGGTTGGAGAGCAGCGGTGTTTATTCGAAGTCGAGGGGATATTGGCAATTGGTGGTGGGACAAGTATCAACTCGTGTAGGAATGTTGGTACTTCATTGCCAGGCACATGTGGGGCGACGTGTTGAATTTCAACCATTTCCAATCCCCAAGCCTGGATTGACCTGGCTGCCCCATTGTGTTTGCACAACTCAGTGCAGATGCCTTTTGAGTATGTGACAGATTGAAAATCTATTTGGCTGGCAGACACATTAGAAAAAACTTGGGACTGGGTATCCAACCTACTATAGTCCTTTAAATCATCCTGACTAAAACAGCTCTTAAATAACCAGATATCTCCACAAGAGGTTTCATACTTTCCGATCTTGGTTTCAAGGGTACCAGATGCAAGGGAGAAGATGATGGGAAGTGACTATAATAGAAGACTGATCAGCACTTGATGTCTGCAAGCATATTAAAGTGATTTACTGCATCAGTGTCATCAATCGGCAACAGAGCCCACACCTCACCTGCATAAACTGAGAGATGAGCAAGGAACCCAAAAAAACCCTTGATCCTTTGCTTGAAAGTTCTTTTGTCTTTCAGAAGGCAGTTTAACTGGATATGGTTATGGTGGCAGGTGGGCACCCAGAATAGGACAAATAGCTCGAATGCTTTCATTGTCTCATTTTGGGTCATTTTGATCCAGGTTAAATTGAGTTGTGTGTTGAACAGCAATAACGATGAGACGGGAGGGAAAGAGATCAAGGGGATGGTGTTGAAGAGGTATTCCTGCCGATGGAAAGCCACAACACAAAGTGTAGCCATCTGGCTTGGAGTGGTCAGTGCAGTGGTCACAGAAGGATGGCAAAACCCAGATTCCTTTGGTTGGAACGGAAGCTTCTGCCACACTCCAGACCGACTTTGGAGGAAAGCGTACAGGTAATAGAACTCATTAACTTGAGTGGGTGCCTGCTTTCTTTTTTTTTATTGACTCAGCCAACTCAATGGGACCCTGGGATTTCGTCCAAACACACTTAGGGCCCATTCAGATACCCCAGAAACGTTTCTTAAATGGTACCAAAAACTACTCAAAATAGATATAGTTGGTCTCCAAAACAGTGTTTTGATGTTTGTTTTGAGCACTATCGTGAAACACCCTAATGGCAAAACGACCTAAATATTTTTATATTGAGAAACACATTTTGAGGCCATATTTCTGGGGTATTGAACAGGCCCTTATATGATAGTACTGTACACATAATGTAATGCCTTAAAACTACAGTGTAACAATATGAGAAAGAATGTAACAGCTGGAGGGGGCTTTCATACCTCCTCAAGTCCAGCATAGGGGCCTCAAAATCTGTTCCAGAGGTAGCTCGATAAAATGGAGTCATGCACATAGGAGACAAAGGAAAATAAAGGGCCTAATCACTGAGGATAAGTAAAGACTCAACCTGCGTGGTATGTTAATATCTGGTGTCTGATACCATCCTTCTTTTGGCAAGTAAGTGCAAGGGAAAAAGTTTTCCACAGATAGCTGAAGGGAAAATAGAGCTTCTCAGAGCTTTCCAAGGGCATGTTTACATCCATTTTTTTCAGCATAATGCATAGTAACAGAAGAGGGATTGTAACATAAAATTTCTTTCATGCGCTTATGGCGCATACAACATCATCACAACTAACAAAGCATGAAGGAAAAATCATACCATAATGAGCTACATGTGTGCATGAGAAATGTTTCAGAACAGTTATTTATCACAGCTGAGGCCAAGAATATCATACCTTTGCCAGGGAGTGAACCATAAATAATTGCATAGTCGAGGTTGTCCCATTGGAAGCA
Organism: Hydnum rufescens UP504; assembly: GCA_014904985.1. Classification (NCBI taxonomy): domain Eukaryota; kingdom Fungi; phylum Basidiomycota; class Agaricomycetes; order Cantharellales; family Hydnaceae; genus Hydnum; species Hydnum rufescens. Next base: position 29,304 of record MU129108.1, read on the forward strand.
AAGACATGTGTGTCTCAAAGATCTTGTAGGTAGTTTTCGATGTACTCTGCCCCACCACTCATATGGATTACTCCGGCGACTGCCGCGTGAAGCCTCAAGAATCGAGGATTGGGCAGGTCTTCAGTGTCATTTTTGTTATGATGATCAACAAATTTAATGGCAGTTCCCTCCTTGGGTGTTCCTGAAATTGGGCAATGCCCAGAGAACATTTTGACTACATAGTGGTGTGGAAGGGGTGGATTATTTTTGGGCTGAGATGAAATTGTTAGAGTTGGATAAGCTCTACCATGACAAAGCTTACATCAGGAACAAGAGACCACTGGAAAGTATCAAATGTGAAGTGCTCAAGGTATCTGAATACCAGGTGATTAAAAGGTTCATTGATCCGATCACCTGTGAGCTCGCCAGGTTGAAGTCCTCCATAGCTTTGAATAATGTCCCACATCTGGCCAAGATCGGTGGCCTAGGGTCCAGTTAACATGGAAGTCGCAAGAGGGCACAGATCATGGACCAACTTTCTTTGGTGAATTCATGGAGAGGGGGATGATATGACCAATCTGTAGTGGAGTGATAGGTTCGTCTGTTTCACATTCTTCCAATGCTTCCCAGTAAATGGATGTATGATAGCCTTCCTGTTCCTTGACCTAGTATCACTGTATCAGCTACCCATATTCGAACAAATTGAACGAGCAAGCAATTTCACAGCATCATCGAATTTTTTGGTCCTGGATGCCAGCTCAACCTCAACAGGGGCTGCAAAGTTTTGAGTATCTGCACTGTAATGACTCAGAGTCCTTGTGCCCCATGCCTTCACTATTCCCATTGTCAAAGACTTGACTGATGTGCCAATGGGTTATCAAGGCTACACACTAGGTATAATGAACCAATGAAACCAGAAGGAAGCAAGTGACTGAAGTGCCTTGGGGACCCCTGTAATGAAGTGCCTCCCAGATTCAGGAGGGCACTTGTTGTCGTACTTGGACAAAGCGGAGTCAACAGATTGGGAGCCAGATGGGAGGGAATAGGGGGGAGGTGAGAAGAGGTAATCACACTGCCCTCAGCACTAGCTTTGGGCAGAGGAGCTGGACACAGAGCTAAGCACTGGCTTCACTCTGAGTCCAGGGGAAAAGAGTGCAAGGGAGTGGGGATCATGGTGAAAGACAGTAAAGTAGTGACTGGCCAAGTGGCACAGTCACTATCTAAGGAGAGGATGGGGGATCAGTGAGAGGAAGGGAGGGTCCTACTCACTGCTTTCCTGCTAGGGTCCAGAGGTGTTGTCCCAGACTAGGAAAGGCCTAGTATTAGTGGCTACTAGACAGGCCAACCAGATAGGCAAGTAGAAGAAGCCAACCCGGTCAGCCACAAATATACATCTAGTTAGATACAATGAGCCTTGCGTTTAAATAGTCTAACTAGATGTTTTTAGGCGGGGGCCCCTGGGGCCTCTGGGGTGGATTTCAGATCCTCAGACAAGGGGCCCCGGGGCCCCTTGTTCTGAACTTGGTGCATTGTGCTTAAGTTCTCTGAAGGGCAGACCTCACTGTGCTTGGTGTAGCAACCATAATTATGCACTGTATTATGTTATTATACAAGCGTAAAAATTACTATATGATTCTTAAGTCGAATAGAGCATAAAATTGTAGTGGGGGTACATGTTGGAGATCACTGGAAGTTCGATAGATCAAGGGTACCATCAGGATTGAACACAAGATGTGAAAAATCAAACCCATCCAAAGTGACAGGAGGTAGCACAGTGTTGAAGGATTCCGCATACCAGTTCTGCGGGACAACACCTGGATTAGTGGAGCCTAAAGTTGAGGCTCCAAGGTTTGGATCCATTGCTCCAAAATTCGAATTCATGGGTCCAATGGCCAAACTGGGATTGCCATTTGTCACAGTGCCAGGCTCCCAGTTTAGATTGTCCGAGGTCCCGAAGTACGAATGAACGGTATCACCAACATTTGGCTCAGTCAGCCCGGAAGAAGGATTTGTCGCCGGTTTCGCTGTGGTTTCTGTGCCATTGACCAAGTCCGGGCCAAGATCCTCTGAGTCAGAATTCTCAATGAAGGCCTTTGATAGGTTACGAGAGGCCTTCAAATTCTTGCCCTTTGAGGAAGCACCTGAACCTGAGGGGCCATGAGGTTTGTGTGCAGGCAGTTTGGATCGAGCCCGTGTTGACAACAGCTCCTTGGAGGGTGGTTTTTGGCCCCCCTCAGGTCCAGCACCTGAATTTGCATCTTGGACACGGTACACAATGACTCGGTTACGGTCAATGATCAATGGGATGTCGTCATCATTGTTGGTGTCATCATCCAACCACTTCTCCAACTTGATTGGGCAACCTTTCCCCTTGTGGAATTCAGAGACTAGGAGGCGCCACTGTCCCCCCTCCCAGCTCTTGTTGGTGTGGGTCGGATGTGGGGCTGGACATTCATCTTCACAAGGCCAACCTACAATGCGTATACGGTTTCGTCGAAGCAGGCCAAGGATTTGCACCCAAGGGACCAAAGCAGGGAACCATGTATGTCCATTCTCAATGAAGAGATTTCGCAAGTATTTGGATGTGGCAGAGTATGCAGAATCGTGGCTCCTGAGTTCATCTTCTTGCCATTTCTTCTCAGTCTCTTGATGCCACTTTGAAAGACCCCTCGCATCCAACCGTTGAGCGAGAACTTTGACAAACAAGTCATCAAGTGTCTTCTTGAGATTGAATTCTTCCTCAGCTAGTCGCTGTATTTCAGGGGAACTACAGAGTATTGCATTTTGTGCATGCGCAGCATAGGCATCGGCACAACCACAAACAATGAACGAGATAGAGTGGACATCGAAAGTCCCCATGTGTGACATCTCACCCATGAGGTTCTTCTTCTTCCGAGAGATAAATTTGGCAAGTTTGGAGCCCGTTGTAAGTGCAACATCATTGTCGACCTTTGAGCGTCAGGCAAGTGTGCAGAGTTCCTCCTGCCAAGCCTCTAGACCTTCAGGATCATCCTCATATTGCCCCTTCTCCTTTGCATATTCAGCAGAGAGCTCAGCCTGCGAAACTAACAAAGACAGGGAGGACTGTTACTAGATACTCTCACGGATTTGGTTAAGAATTGGGTATTTACGTTGCGGAAGCCCAGCTAATTTATGTCTTCATGCATACCCATTAAAAGGGTTGGGCAAGCGCTTTGCGTGTATGGTACCTTCAAGGTTTGCAAGACGACGAACCATGGCAAGCAGGCGATTGTATTTTTCTGCTGTGACCACCAGAGTGCGATCAAAGGCATCCGTTATGGCCTGTACCTCCTCCAGTAGCTCCACAGGCAGTGGTCCTGTTTTGTATTGCTTCGTACGAGGGTTATTGTCAGCACTGCCTGCCTGCGACTTGTGGAGGATGTCATCATCTTCCTCTTCCTCATCGAAATCATCATCCAGATCGGTGTTGGCGTCAGGACGGTTGTGGGAGACATTTGGCTCATTCTGAAAGCCCTAGGCACCATCTGGTCATATCTGACTTCAAATGGGACTTCAATAGTGCCGGCGGGCTTCCTAGAGTGTAGGCCATGAGATAATGATGGCGGGGGCTCCCTCACTGTGGCTGCTGGCTTTGATGGCGGACAGAGTGATGCGGGTGTGGCTATAAGAGGAGGGATTGGTGACTTCACAGCCGAGCGAGAACTTTGCATGGCGGATTTCCGTTCCACAGACCCAGATGCAGGAGACTGTCCACTGGAAAGAGAGAACAATTAGATACGATGGATTCAAAAACAGATGAATGAATAAACATACTCTATGGTGCATGCAAGGGCCTTCCACAACTTCAAGATCTTGACCTCAAACTGTTCCAGATTGAGACCACGAGTCTCAGCAAAGAACGAAAGTCCCTCAATAATGCCCAGAGCACCACAACAACCCTGCCTCATCTCCTCAGCAAGATGGGAAACTGATACCCCTTGGAAAATGTGATTGAGGGTGCAATCAATGTACTCGCAATCCTCACGGGGGTCCTTCCTGCCATCAGGCAAAGCCAATAAGATGGCGTGAACATTGGTGGCATCCCATACATGTAAGAAGTCCCCAGGACACGCCTCAGGAATGCTGGGAGGCAAACGAAGTGCTAACTCTCGTGCCTCATTAAGTAACTTGAGAGGATCATTGATTTTCCGCACTTCATCGAGTAGTTGGCTTGGTGTGTCAGATTGTGGTGAAGGAGGGGCGTCGTCCGATGAAATGTCGAAGACTGGAGACCGGAGGCGCATGGGTGGGACCTCGCCAGAAGTATTGAGCATGGAAACCAGTGCGTCCTCAGACTCAAAACCCTCAAAGGCCTGAGATTGGTAATTGTTGCTGAAATTGGTGGTGTTGGAGGGAGAACCATATGCAACATCGTTATCTGCATGCAGCTGGCTCCTGCTCATGAATATTTGAGATCGGGACAAAGGCTTCTGCTTAGAGGGAACTGATGGCTGAGGTTGCATCTCGACATATGCACGATTGGTCCAGGAAGTAGAAGGTGCTGAGGTGGAGGCGGAGGCGGTGATGCGAACATTGCCTTTGCGTTGTTTGACACCTGGAGGTCCAGACTTCTGGGTCTGCAAGGCGTAGCATGTCAGAACAAAATCGTGATAGGGAATCACTGAAACTTACGGTATTTGGCAACTCATCCTCATCTGAGGGCTGTTCATCAGATCCGTTGCGAATAGCCTTGCGTTTTCTGGCTCAGGTTTTCGAACATATCTGTTTTGAGAAGCTGGAAGCCTGTACCAAGCAACACATAAGAAAGGATTGCCAATGACATGGGCAGATTAGCGACATACTTTCTCAGGTACCTCGCTCCCATCTGAGGATTCCTCCACCTCCGCGGACTCCTTGGCAACCTTGCGGCTTGTGAAGTGGGATTTTTGGTACGTTTTTGGCTTTTTAGCGTTTGCTGAGGGTAGCGAAGAATGGCCGAGTGTAGATGACATTGTGAATCAGTACTCTAGCTGAGTCATTCAAGAATGGCTTCAGGAACTTCTCAGGCTCGAATACACGATACAATGGGTTGCTGGCGGGTGTGTATGAGAAGCCCAGTTTGGGTGAGGAAAGGATAAAGAGCGGGAATCGAGTTAAGTGGAAAGGATATGGATCCAGAGGGAGTGTAAAGGCCACTAGCAGCAAAGATATCCAGATGCCCTATCTGAGAGGTTCAAGAAAAAATCCAGGAACCTCTCAAGACGAGGCAGTTTGGGTTGTGCAATGCTGGTCAGGACAACTTGATCGAGATTGTTAAGTTCCGCAAAATGAGAGTAGACTGCGCTCGGAGCACCACTTCCCACCTCTCTATCTGAGATGTTCAAGAGTAACCAGGAACCTCTCTAGACCGAGTGGTATGGGATAATGCGACGTATGGGATAGCCAAAAAAGCCGGAACTTGCCGTGTCACTCAACATCAATTTAGCACATCTATAATAGGCATATTATTTATCGACGTACATAGATACTACAGGCAACAAATTGAACAAACACAGCAGGGTGAAATAATAGAGAGGAGAGGGACATGACAAGAAGAGAGAAGAGCAACACGAAATGAGGAGTGATGGGGATGAAGAGGAGTGTAACAGAAATGAAGAGAGGTGAAGGGCACAGAAACGAGGTGGACACTATCGTGGCCCACTGAACATGGGTGTACCGGCCTTTAAAAAGAGGGTGGGGTGTGGAGAGGATGAGTCCCATTCAATGAACCAGACTTGGGAGTCGAGGAATCCAAAGGCTTCCATACGGCATGGATGGGAGGGTCGGGAATACGATACGGCTTGATTGCCTGCGGCTGCAGCGGTTTTTGCCATTCATCCAAGCTCATGAACCAGAACATCATACGGTCCATGAGTGATATAAAGCGGCACCCAGAATGCCAAAAGATTCTGGTTGCACCGATCCGTGTGAGCACTCACGATCATCTTCAAGCGGTGCCGTATAACATCATATTCCTGGTCAAGTGTAGCCAGAAACCATGCTGTGGTGAATTCCACTCGATCTAACGTGTGCTGCGGATATTCGACCTCATCTGCAACCAATGGAGGAAAACGATGCAAGTCCAGGAAACGGTATCGAATGAAGGTCCGTATTCCTGAGTCTCCTTCAAGTGGGGGTGGAAAGAGATGAAGCATGTGAAGATCGCCAATCTCTCTGCAGGCAGGGGCATTCTCCAGCATCAATGTCAAGTCGTCAGCAGATTGCTGGTGTGCATAGCACATTTCGACATAGTCTGGATCCAACACCCATTGAAAGGAAGCAATGGACTCCTGGTGCGCCACTGCAATTTCAGTTGCCTCCTCAAAGTCAAACAGCCTAGATCCAGGGGAGTTCCAGAAACGAGAGAGCACGGCATCCCGTTGCGGCTGCAATTTGAAGGCCAACATGACCTTCTTCTTGAGGTGTGCTAGGCCCTTTCCTCCCTTGTTCTTCCGGACACGAACACTGAATAAGTGGTCTTCTGAAAGACGCTTGAAGACCTCCCTGATGTTCACATCACCAGTAATGCCGGAGAACTTGATGTGGAACCAATCGCCAACAAAAACAGGAGGATCCAGATTCACTGGAGAAGCCTCAGCAGTTTCATTACTCTCTGTGCCTGGCTGTCCATTGTCATCAGTCTGAATGTCGAGATCATTGAATTCACTCAAAGGAATGATGGGCGAATCCTTGGGAGAGACCGGCAAGCCCACTTGTCGTGCATCCACTTGCATGGATGTGTCATGATCATGGTCAGAGGACACAGGACCAGGCAGCTGACTGACTGTCTGCGCCTCTGGAGCCTGATCCTCCAACATGGCGTTTTCTGGCTCTGGCTGATCATGGTGGAGCCCTTGAACCGAGGGGAAGTCCCGATCAGGAGGGGGAATGTGAGGGGAAGCTGGGGGGGCGAATGATGCATTGGGGAACACAAACGAGGGCCAAGAGAAGGCAAGCAGTCGCCAGAATGCCTGTCACAAGCAGGAGAATGCAGGGCACGGTCAGAAGAAGAGGAGCCACCACGAGAATACAGGTGACGTTCACGAGAATGCGAGTGATGGACAGATGGCAAATGATGGCCAGGAGAGTATGAGCGATGATCACCAGACCATGAACGACGGTGAGGAGAACCCAAAGGACGGCGAGAACCCGAGCGGGGAAGACGTGAGGGACCAACGGGGGACTGTGAACGTCGAACAGGTGACCTTGCACGAGAGCGGGGGGGATACTGAACATGAGAAGGATGAGAGACGAACGAGGCAAAAGCGTGATTGCGCTCAACACGGTCTCACTCAATATGGTCTCGCTCAACACGGTCGCGCTCAGCATGGTTGCGCTCAGACTCAAGGTACTCTTCTCCCCAGACGGGAGAACAAGACCGTGACCAGCCTCGAGAGGGTCCATACTCGGCCTCATGCTGGGCACTCTTGGGCCTATCAATTGGTCCTAAGAAATGAGTTCATCTCCTTGCTCCTTAGTAATTACAAGCAATGTCTTACCTTGATCAGCATTGACCGAATGACGGCGCTTCTTTGCACGCTTTGGGTAGCCTGGGGCCCTGGAGGGGCAGAGCTCCATCTCTCCAGTACATAGTGCTCTAAGCCAGAACGGTAAACTCTGCACTTTTTCTGAGCCTCCCGGACGATAGAGAGAATGCGCTCTCGGGGACCAGGAATTCCCAAGAATGCCATGGGGAAGTCTGTTGTGACTGCTACCCAATGGGGGTCCCTTTGTGCTTCCTCGAGACACCAATCCTTGACGGATTGGCGCCGACATTTCTTTGCGAAATCATCATCTGATGGCTCTTCTGAAGAATAACCCTCTTCACCCTCGAATCCAAAGTAATGGATCGGGTCAGTAGTGAGGGCAGGTGCGTCAACAGCACTAGTGATGGGTGCGTCAACAGCACTGGTGACGGGTGCGTCAACAGCACTAGTGATGGGTGCGTCAACAGCACTAGTGATGGGTGCGTCAACAGCACTAGTGACGGGTGTGTCAACAGCAGGCTCGACGTCCATGTCATCAGGACATGAAGGGGATGGTGGGGGGGAAGGAGGACGAGGTGGCAGTGGCACTGTATCACGGAGGCTGATGGAGGAAGGACCCAAAACACGGACTAGTGCACCAGCCATGGCGCTGTCTACATCTCGAAGGTCAGACTCAAATACAGCTGTGTAGACATCCCGTTGATGCACATAGTCCTCTTTTTGTTGGATGGGTCGAATCATCCAGAGAGACGGATGCTTGACTTGGGCACCTCGTTTCATTCTCCAAATTTCCATGAATTCCCCATGGGCTTCATCAGGACCGCATTCGGCCACCCCATTGGCGACAGCCTGGGACTCGGAAGATAAATCCCCTGCATGGGGATCAAGAGTACGGACTTCTCTGGGCTCCAGGATCCGGATACCATGAAGGGGGACACCATGTCGCTCCAATTCTGCCATAGGAACATCGGGGTCGTCCATGGAAATGAAAGCGCCCACTAGATTGTGATCGACCCCAAAACATGGTAGCTCCAGACCAGCAACCAGGGCTATATGGTCGAGGGTCCTATGCATCAGAAGCTGCGTGACGGCTTGAACTTCTGCCAGAGTATCCTCAATCCTCACAATTTTGCGATAGGCCGTAATCTTTGCAAAATATTGTTCCGCGTCGCCCGGCAGAGAACCGTCTTGGCCACTCTCGATGAGGGCTTTTGTGACGTCAGAGTGGGTGCCATGCTCCATGACTGGGATCCGATCGAGTTCAAGACGAAAAAATTGGAATGCCTTCAACCACAGATGATAAACATCGAAAGCATCGATGAGGGCTTTTCGCATGGTGATCAGCCAGCTGCAGCCAAGAAAAAAATCTAGAGCATAGCTGCCCCTCTGCACCACCTCCTGGAATGGAAATCGATGTTGGGGTAGATAGGGAACATGCAGGGAATTGTGAGTGTACATGTGTCTTGTGCACAGTTTGTCGAAGAACGCCCAAGTTAAAGGACTCGACCATGCCCTAGCGACATCATAGAATGGGTCAAAGTCATATCGATGCATAGTTTCCCCGAACTGAGAAACCACAGAGGGGGGGCCGCAGAATAATAAGTTGCGAGGACGGCGTATTCTTTCGGGTTGGGGGTTTAACAGTTCAAGTAAATCGGGAGATGCATCACTCTCCCAGAGGGTGTTGGTATACTCTAGCACCCAGTCCTGGATGCTGACGAAGTGTCTTTGGGAAGTGGGACGTTCGCCTCTGACTTCTGGGGACGTTGAATTGTTGTCAGTCTGCAAGACAAATCTGCGATGCAAAAAAAAAACGTACTGTTTAGGTTCTGCTCGAAGTAAACTGAATATTGAGTGCAAAGAGTTGGGAAGTGTTGGATAGAGCGGATCATTTCAGACGAAAGAGGGCTGGAAGACTCTCCATAGTCCCATCGTAAAGGATCCGTGGACGTACTGGGTGTGGGATCTGGAGGAGCCGCCAGTGGATCCACCAATTTCTTTTTGAACTTGGGGAGCTTTGATTTCAGTTCCGGGGTGGCAGAGGAGATATCAGAAGAGGGAGCCAAGGCACTTGTGGATCCCGAGTTTTTCCCAGTTGGCTTTCTCGTTTTCGTATTCGTCCGCTTTGGAGGCATGGTGGGAACCGTACAGATAGAGCAGTTATCTCAACCACAGACCCTTACAACCCCGGAGCAGATTTACTGCTCCAAAGCGCACGAGTAAGCGGAGATCAAAGATATAACCCTGGATAGCAGTTCCAAGATGGAGGATGGAATCTCTCTCCACCCACTACACTCGACACGTGGTGAAAAAACGTACGAGAGGCTGTAGAACTAATGAATCTTGTGGATCTGGAGCCCACAGACTAGATAGAATGTGTGCCCACAGATTTTACGAGACGTTAGGTTGGAGTTTGGTTCCGCACCGCTCCGAAATGCCAAAACATTCCCTAATTTGTCAGATTTTCGATAGTTACAAATTTGCATTTTCCCCACCTTCAGTGAAGAATTGCGCCTGAACCGCCAGTCCATTTGTTGCCATTTTTTGTATGGACAAGGATTATCTAGGGTTACCATCTTTCCATCAGTGATTTGGACCACTTTAAGTTCTCAAGGGTAGTTGGCACTCTGTGGCCACACAACCTATCATATTTTTCTCATTCCATATACTTATATATACCACTACCGCTCATATTCCAAGTTGTGAAATACTGTACCAATTTCGGCACAACCATGTGAATACTACCCTATATTTCGACCATAGTGTCACAAGAATTCAAGTCGAAATAGTTGAGCACCCATAGCTAATGATGCCATGGTTTGGAGGATAAACCTCCTAATGATGGTCTCATCACCCAGGAACTTAACGGCTTGTATTATTTAAGGCAGTCTTCAATTGCAATTAAAAAAGACTCAACCTAATTCAGTAGAGCTGACTATCTGATGATCCAATCCAAAAGCAATGTCTCCATATGGATCTCTGAATATTGAGTTGTGCACTTGCATCAAACAGTTTGATGCCTCCAGAATCACTGGGTCACCGCATGATGAGCATTTGCTCTACAGTATTTTGTTTGGCATAGAATCATCAATTAATGACATAGGGATTGATGATCTAGCTTCTGGAAATTAAATGCAATGTGAATCCAGGAACGGGCAGTCCAGTTAATCCGAGAGCAGAAAAGTTGATGTCATACGGTATTAGCAATATCAAATCCTCCTGCAATCACTGTGGGATGAACTCCCTCAGATATATAGCCATCAGCTTTCAAAAGCTCTCCAACAAGGAGCACTATGTGGTACCATCTCCAACCTGCCCGTCCTGGGCCACTGCTGTCTGAGCAATCACAGCCACAGTGGGGTTCTTGAGATATGATATGAGCTCTGAGCACAATATAGAGCCAACTCAAATGTACATAGCATACTTGAATTTGCATCTCAGATGAAATATTTTGAAGATGTGAAGCGAGTCTTTTTTGTTGATTTTATAGTACAAAGTTTTTCCAAATAAAGTCCAGACAGAGTAAGGCCTGTATTTACAAGTGTACATTGGTTTCCCTCCATTTTAGACCGTAATCCTTGTTACTACTGCAAATTCCAAGATCTGGTCAAGATGCCTTGCCCAGCATGCAGGGGGATTTGTTGATATGGCACATGAGAATCTGATGACACAAGATGTGCCACTCAGAACCTTTCAATGAGATGCATTTGCAAAGGCATACCTTTGCAAGCATGGGTTCAAAGTCTTCCTGAGTGACGTGTTGTCGTCTCTCTCTCAGAGCAGGTACATTGCTTGATTGGAGGGGAATCTTATAAAATCAACCATGGCTCAATAATGGATTGAGATCGAATCTTACCCTCTTTGTTCTTGCCCATGACTTTGATAATTTCATCGATGCATGAACCTGTCAATAAATAGCGTCAGCAAGAATTTCTGGAGGATCCACTTAGTGCACTACCTTGTCCATTAGAGACATTATACTGACCTTCCCCATAGCAAGACCACAACCAAACCTGCATGGCATCATAGATATGGTGCGAACCACTGATCCTGCCGTCGTTGTTGATGCGAAAGGACATATGACTGTACAGTTGTACTTCATGCCGAAGATGTGTGTTTCTGAACGTCACTTCTCCCCAGATGGGAGAACAAGACTGTGACCAGCCTCGAGAGGGTCCATACTCGGGCTTCGTGACTGCAACCATGAGACTCCAGATGCAAACTGTGGTGTATCTCATCCATATCGCAAAATCTGTGGACAGACATTCCACTTGGTCTGTACGTTCCAGATTTAGGCGATTTACCAACTTCTTGATTTTCTGCTGCCTCCCACTCTGTCGAAGCACGTTTTCGCCTATCTTCGTTATCGTAAAACCTGCGGGTGGTTGTTCTACCTAATCTGTGAGCCCCAGTTTTAGACAGCTTATCAGTTTCTCAACATCTTGCTACCCACAACATCAAGCCAGTGGTTTCACACTCATCTCCAACCAGTGTTTTCGCAACTCATCCCCTCATTCTCCATATCGTAAAACCTGTGGATGGACATTCCACTCGGTCTGTGCATTCCAGATTTAGGTGATCCATCTACATCTCGCTACTCTCGTCACTTACCTATTGGTTGAGGCATGTTTTTCAACTTGCCTTATCTTCGTTATCATAAAACCTGCGGGGTGGTTGCCCTGTGAGTCCTAGGGTTAGGCAGTCTATCAGTTTCTCAACATCCTGCCACTCAACAGCATCGAACTGGTGTTTCAACACTCATCTCCAACAAGTGTTTTTGCAACCCATCCCCTCATCCATATCGTAAAATCTGTGGACAGGACATTCTGCTCGGTCTGTGCGTTCCAGATTTGGGCGATCCATCTACTTCTGGACATCTCGCTACTCTCGTCACTTACCTATTGGTTGAGGCGCATTTTTTCAGCTTGCCTTATCTTTGTTATCATAAAACCTGCTGGGGTGGTTGCCCTGTGAGTCCTAGGGTTAGTCAGTCTATCAGTTTCTCAACATCCTGCCGCCCAACAGCATCGAACTGGTGTTTTCACACTCGTCTCCAACAAGTGTTTTTGCAACCCATCCCCTCATCCATATTGTAAAATCTGTGGACGGACATTCCGCTTGGTCTGTGCATTCCAGATTTGGGCAATTTATCGACTTCTGGACTCCTTGCTACTTTACTGGACCGAAACGGCATGTCTGCTCTCGCAAGATCCAGGTTTAGGCGATCTCTCGATTTATTCCGCTACCTTCCACCGTGTTTGTTGTCGTAAAACCTGTGGACGAACATTCTACCCAGTCTGTACGTTCCAGGTTTAGGCAGTTCACACGTCTGTGGCATTTCGCTTGATCGTCTTCTCTGCTTCCATCTCATTGTGAGTATTCATCATTGTTATCACCCTCTTGTGGCGGGTTATTGAATGCCACTTCTCAGGCTTGCAACTGGCATTATACAAAACTGCACCCGACTGTTGTCTCTATCCATGCCCTTGAAATCCTCTGATATCCACTCGCCCCATCAAGGGAATAGCTCCCAATGCTCTCGCAAGCGTAAATGACATTCGAGCCCACCGGGAACATCACCCTCCCTATCACCATCCACCATGTACTCGAGTACACTCGACAAAAGCATGAAGATGTTTAAAGCTGTGACGGATTCTGTTTCAAGCGTAAAGGAAACTGCTTCTGCCCGCAAGACCCCAAAGGCCCAGGAGAGTACCAGCCGCACTGCCTACCCAAGACTACCGTCAACGTCTATGCCCTCGCAAGACACTCGTTCTCAATCCGGCATGCAGCACAGAGCGTCTGCACCGGGCTCGACTTGGAAGTTGGACAGAAATACTGGTACATTTGTGGCAGTTGTGCCAACAGTGCGAAGTACCGAGACATCCCGATCAGCACCCCATGCCAGTATCTCTAAGCCCCGTTACCACCGAAATAAGCAGCCTTCCGAGGCCTCTCATAGTGCCCATCCTAGTCCATCTATGTTTTCTGGGATTATCGAAGAGGGCTCGGGAACAGGTGGCAGCAATGTTGGCTCGTCCCTAGGGGCGACTGAGCAGCCATTTGTCATTCGATATCCGATCCATGCGGGAGGTCGGAATGAACACTCTGTTGAGAAGAAGCTGTCTCGCCATGCGCGTCGGCGGGCTGCTGCAGCACATCGTTGGGATCGGGATGTCATACCTGCCTTGATTCGTCCATACATGGAATACATGCGCGAATCACAGCGAGGGCAGGCGCCTTTGGACTCTCCATCAATCCATTGCTCTTGTACTGGTCATACAGTGTTGAAACAGGTGATTGCCGTATATATGGATCGTGAGTACATGGTTTATACTTGCTTGGACCAGAAACTGACCACCTTTGACTTAGGCCTAGACTATATTGAACTCCGCATTTGCCCCTGCACACCTGCCCCTGTGCAGCTGGTGAAGCAGGGTCTATTTCCCTGCTCACCAGTCCATCCAGCCCTTGCTGTAAGCCTTGAAATGCTGGAGTTCGTGTCTGAATTATTCGTGCATTTGGCTCCAAATGAGGCAGCATGGGCAGATATGCTAGTGAAGTTCTTAGCCAGGCGGGGCCATGTATTCAAAGCCCAGGATTCGCTCTGTCGACGATTTGGTTCTGCTCTAGCCCAATACCAGGTCTTAGTGCGCAGTTGTTGATGCTGAAATCAACAAGCAGATCAGTGTTGCTCGCCATGAGGTCCTATCTCATGATCCTGCTGACTGGGACAACGTTGCTCCGGAGATGATAGTGCTGCCCAAGCTTGATGAATCCACACCTATAACAGCTCGATTGTATGTCAGTGCACGTACTGATGGCCATTCCATTCGGGAGCCCACCACTTCTACAATGAATGATCTCATTGAAGGAAGTGCAAATGAACCCACCACGTCATCACTACCCTTAGGCTCATGTAGTGGTCCCGACCCTTGTGTTACTCCATCTGACTATCTTCGCTCACGTTGCCCGCTATGCTTTGGAGCACGTAACAAAGCTGGGGACAGCAAACTGTGAGTAATGCATAATATATTCTTATGCTTGTCTTACTGATATACTGGTTATGTCTTTTAGTCCAGAGTTCTTCTTGTGCCTTGATGCATGCTTTGCCATCCGACGAAACAAGGACTATGATCGTCGTCCAGGCCGCAAAAAGCAACCAGGCAGCCAAGATCCTTGTATTATTCCGCCAGGAACTCGTGAACTACCCCGGAGCTTCCTGGAAGCATGGAAAGCAAGGGTGGAGGCAGCACACCCTGTCAAGTCACACAACTGTCATACTACGCGTGTGTCTAAGAAGGGCGAGTATGCAGCCAATGTTGCAGATACTGAGGATGACCATGTTGAGCCGGGGTTGCATGTCCCAAACTCGTACCTTGATAGCTGTGGCGAGTCTTTCGTGGCTGCTGATGGAGGGAGAGTGAAGACTCCTGGGGGGCACTTCTCGGACACTGGTGTGATGGCAGGTGTTTGTCGTCATGACCGAGTCATTGTCTGGGGCAATATGTGGACACCCGGCGAGCAGCAGTTCTATGCACTGGCCATAATTGACTTTGTTATGGCCCAGCTGCCTGTAGACTGGCGAGTTGGCATTCTCTATGATGTCGGCTGTCAAATTCACCGAAGTGCTCTCAAGTGGAACCTGGTACCATGCTGGATACCCCGAATCGTATTTGGGATTAGTGTATTCCATGCATATGGCCATCAGTGGGTATGCCAACTGTGGTATCATCCTCAGAAAAGTGATGGCTGGGGTCTCACTGATGGAGAGGGTTGTGAGCGTCTTTGGAGTGATCTCCGGTGCCTCATTCCAAACCTCCGTGTTGCTGGTTTTCATCGCCGATTGTTCCTCTTGGATGTCCAGATTGAACACCTGGACCGTTCAAAGATGTGTGAAGCTGGTGTCTGGTTGGAGAAATGAGTTAAAGCAACGAAGGCATGGCTTGCTCTTGTTGAGGAGAAAAGAGCTAGGATCCACTACAGCAACAAGTATCTGCAGCTGCAGTTCAAGGAACAACGGGCCTATCAGAGCCGACCCCTGGAGTGACAATCAAAGAAGAAAGGCTTCCACGCTGTTGAGAAGATTCTATCTGTCCGTCACCGTCTATACGTAGCTCAAGATCTTGTTGATGTTCTTCAGAAGCAACTACTGTCTGTACCAGTATCGGACACTGTTGCCAGCTGGAACGAAATTGTGGAGATTACATCTGCACTTGTTGAGCAGGAGAAAGTTGTTGTTCGGCTGTCAAAACAAGATGACGATTTGACGGCGGTCCTCAAGCTGGGAGACCCCATGTCATACAACAATCTTATGAAAATGAAGGAGCACCCTTGGTTTGAACACCAGCTCAATATGCGTGCTCTGAAGGCACGTATCATTGCCAAGGCCTGCCAGAAGAATTTCGAGATGGACAATCTCACTGGTGCCTTCAGGAGCAAAGCCATCGGTGAGCAACCTATACTAGGTAGAAAGCTTATAATATTTTACTAATTAGCATTGTTATTTTAGACCACAATACAATGGAACATACCAGCAAGGCCTTGAAACGGCGCTATCGCTCTGTCAAAAGCCTTGTTGTGGATTACAATAAATGTCGTCAGAGCATGATCAAACTCCGTGGCTGGCGAGGGATTCCTCGGAATGCAGTCATCCCTCCCCCCATCGACATCAAGGGTCTTTTCAACCTTGATGTGGACAATGACATCTGGCAGGATGTTGGGCTTGTGGATGACGAGTTTGAGGGGAAGGTGCCGCCTTGGCTTGGTGATGAAGATGTCCGAAATGGCATCCGACTTGTTCAAGAACTCACAAATTGTCATGATGAGCTTTCTCTCTGTGAACGGGAGCTGTACTCATTGCAGCTTTGGTTTGAGGAAGAATCTGCGGCACTCATGGCAGCTTTGGGGGCTTGCGAAGGTGAGGAATTGATATTTCCATTTGTTGAATAATCTGCTGACATGGCCTGTCCTATAGGGGACCCTGATGTACATTTCCTCATGCTAGAGCGTGTCCAGTGGCTTACAGACTTGGGCAGGAGGTGGGAACGCTCAATTAATACTTTGTGCCCAACAGATGTATCAGACGGACTGGATGCACCTGATGCACAGAACACCCTCAGCAAACCTCAGTTGGATCGCATGACTGTTTTAGCAGAACATGCTGGGATCCAACAACAGACAAGGCAACCTCTAGATGTTCTCCACAACCCGGATGCTGAGGAGAGTGTGGACAGCTCTGATGATGAGGAAGACTTTGAGCTGGAACCCACTCCCATACCTGGGGATTCTGCCCTCATTGCTGCCATGGACTTGGTTGATAAGAATTGTTCAAGTGATGGAGGGAATGAGGTAGATAGCAGTGATGAAGAGGAATCTTCTAATGAGTTATAAGTTTTTGTAGTACCTACAGGTTTGTACGTGACCTTGGAAAATAATTATTGGTTTGAAGTTATTTTCCTAAGTTATTTTCTGGGGCCCCTAGCGGTGAACTTACAAAATGTATGGCCTTTGAAGTTGGTTCCGAGGGGCCCCAGGGGCCCCTGGGGCACCTCCAGGGGCCCCTGGGGCCCCAGGCCTATATATCTAACTAGATGGTTTGAATGCAACTCTCGTTGTATCTAGTTAGACATAGATAATTGGCTGACCAGCCTGTATCAAATAGTTAAAAAGCCTGGGAGTGGTGCCTGTGGCGGGCACAGATAGGCATGCCTATTATAGGGACTTAGAAAATTTTCATCTTTTGAACACCTTTAGACACCGCCTAGACGTGCCTATATAAAAACCACCTCTTAGGTCAAAGGCCAATGCAACTGGAACCCACCTAAGAGGTACCTTTTTGAGGGTGCGTTAGGTGCCCAAAATGGGCTAGGTGAAATTCACAGGATCTGGTGCTTGGGGATTTCCGACCTCTATGTTGTCTTTTTCCACAAGCCATATACACGACCCCCCTGCTGAGGATGCTGTGACGCCCTCTGGAGCATTGCATCATCCCCGCAAGGGTCAGCAACTCGGCTGTAGTAATGATTCAATGGTTCAAGATCCCCTTGCTGGGGATGCTGTGATACCCTCTGGAGTGTTGCGTCCTCCTCGCAAGGATCAAGAACTTGTTAGTTTGGCGCTTCCAACATGGAATGTGGTTTCCTTATCTACTCTCCTCATTACCTGGGAGTTGTTAGAATCTTCTGCTGAGTGTACGTGGGTCAGCTTACATCGCATGACTTGTCTTACATACCTTAACTGCAGATATCACAGAACCCTTGATGTGGGTGGGCTCAGGACAGCTGTTGAAGACCACCCACCATCCAATCGAAGAATATCCAGACCTCTTCTTGCTCACCCTTGCCTCAGTCGAGATATCAGGCGAGATTAGTACGTTTCTGTCCTACTGTGCTTGTTGCACTATCACTAATATGTACTTAGTCTCCAATTTGGAATGGCCACATTTTTTTCAACAACCCTGGTGCTTGATGTACAGCAACAGTCATCGGTCCTTCCAGTACATCGATCAGCTCCCAGATGGTTGGTCAAACCCCAAGCCTTCTTTTTCCTCATATGAAGGCAGTATGGCGCTCAATGGGCCATGGTCCCCCGATACCCTTAACCAACGATACGCCCTCTGCAGTCACTCTCAGCTTAGTTGCCCCTCTGATTTCACTCGATTCCCTCAGAAGTGGAATAAACATCTCCCCTACCTCCCTTACCTTTATCGCGACCCAACTGATCCAAATATGCCTGGACCTGACGACCTGGTTCCTCAGGGTGATTGCTTTTACCTGAAGGAGTTGTATTTGAATCCTCTGGCCGATTTTGTCCATTCTGCAAGCACCCTTGCCCGGGGGTGGCACTCCCAGATGCAGAGAAATGGCCTCCATGTCCCTGTTCCTCTCCCATCATGCAAGCATCATGGTGGCGATGTCCAATATCATTTTAAATACTTGTATGTCACCAAAGTGCGAATTATGGTGGATGTGGAGATATTCCTTCAGTATGGTTACTTGTGTCGAGGATATGCACAATGGTCAATGCACAAGTTTGTTGCCTGCCTCTCGCGAGAAGTTGGGATGCCTTGTCCCCATTTCAGGGTAGATAACAAACTTATTGGTCCTGTCTTCCGTGAGGATGACATGGAGGACTCTCATGTCTTTGGGGTCGTCAGGGGATTAGAGTGAGATGGAGTTCCTGTGTTTGTTGTCTCAGTTTTTGTACCACGGTCAGAGACAGTTTGGGACAGGGTGGGTTGCGCAAAGATACCTTGGGAGAACCCGATGAATGTCACACCCACACCTGGGGATAATTTCCTCCCCATATCAGTGGAGTATGTCCCCCCCATTGAACATCCTCTCCCTTGGTTCTCGGCCCCTAGACGTGGCTACCCAGGGGACTACTCCCAATACAGGGGATGGGGATGGAAGCTATGCTATGAAGAGCAGGCACTTCTCGAAACCTTGATGGCTGCAACCCCCCAACACCCTTTCATACCACTTATGATGCAGTCCTACAAAGTGGTGGCAAAGTTCTTGGGTCTGGGCCCCTTCTTCTGCACTCGAAGTTTTCCTCCCTCTACTTTCCCACTTCTGAATCCAAA
This sequence comes from Hydnum rufescens UP504, assembly GCA_014904985.1. Classification (NCBI taxonomy): domain Eukaryota; kingdom Fungi; phylum Basidiomycota; class Agaricomycetes; order Cantharellales; family Hydnaceae; genus Hydnum; species Hydnum rufescens. The sequence goes on from MU129108.1 coordinate 48,357, forward strand.
TGCGCCTGGTGCACTAGAATCAGCACAGGTCAATCCTCCGCTGGATCCATTGCTCACAACTTCGGCTCTTGGGGACCTCGCAGCCTGCCATCTTTATTCAGATCTGCCCCAGATAGTCCTAATGAGCGTAAGTGGCTTTCAAACTTTTCTGTGCAGCTGAATTTAACAACCCTTTTCCTGGCTCAGATTCAGAATGTTGCCAACAGGAAGTATGGGCAGAAGCCATGGCCTCACCACCTCCCTTCTCCTGAAGGTCTCAGTACGCTTCAAGTCAGTCGGGTCAATGATGATGCCATCAACTTGTATATTGATGTGCTGAAGATGTTTGCTCACCCTACTGTCCATGTCTTCAACACTTTTTTCTTCTCACACTTGTGTGATGGTTTCACCAAAGTGGCATCATGGCACAAAAATCTTCGTCATCCTGTCTTTATGTACATGGAGTGAATTGTCTGCCAATCCATCTCAGATCCCAGAACCACTGGGCAGTTGTCTCTATTGATTTCAAGAGATGCATTGTCACGTACCTGGACTCAATATTTCAGCTTCCCAACTTCGAATTTATTAAGATGATTGTGGCCAAATACTTGGCAGACCTCACTGCCCATGAGTCATGTTCTTTTGACCTTGAGGCATGGACTTTTGTTGGGTCTGAGGAGACTGTGAGTGAGATCTTTTGTCACTAGTTCTTTTCTGACCATGGTTACTTAGTCTCCACAGCAGATGGGAGTCATAGACTGTGGGGTTTTTGTTATGGCCAACCTTCATAACTGTGCTGGGATTCAGCCTTGGAAGGTTCTCCACCCAACTGAGGTTGTTGCGGCAAGGGTTCAGTTCACAGTTGACACAATTCAAGGGGTCATCAACTATCCCCGTCAACATGATTCTGTATTGGAATCAATCTTTCCATCTTGCAGGCCTCCAGCTCTCATCCTCCCCGATGAGTCCAATTACATTCCTGCTGACATGACCTCTGTTGCCCCTCATCTGTTCAATGAGAGGATTCACGGTTGGATGCTGAGTCCTCTCATCATGGGAGCCGTCTGAACACTGTGGATGCTGGAGAGCAATCTGCAATGGAGATGAAGTTCAGCTCCATCTCAGTTGATAGTCCGCCTCTGCTTCCTATTGTCACCCTTCCTGCTCCTGCTGTCCCTTGTGCTCCTGCTGTCCCTCCCACTCCCACTCCTGCTCCCATCGTCCCTCTTGCTCCTGTTGCCCCTCTTGCTCCTGTCATTCCTCCCACACCCATTGTTCCTCCCACACCCATTGTTCCTCCCACACCCATTGTTCCTCCCACACCCATTGTTCCTCCCACTCCCATTGTTCCTCCCACTCCCATTGTTCCTCCCACTCCCGTTGTTCCTCCCACTCCTGTTGTTCCTCCCACTCCTGTCATCCCTCCCACTCTTGTCATCCCTCCTGCTCCTGTCATCCCCCTTGTTCCTGTCGCCCCTCCTGCTCCAGTTGCCCCACATGCTGTAGCTGCCCTCACTGCTGCAGTTGCCTCCCCCTGTCAGGTTACCCCTCCTGCGTCCGTTGCCCCTCCCACACCCATTGCCCCCATTGCTGCAGTTGCCCCCCCCGCTGCAATTGGCCCCCCTCTTTGGTTATTCCTCCTGCTCCTGTTGCCTTTCCTGCTGTTTCCCTGCTGCCATGGCTTCCATCCCTGCTTTGGGGACGTGGTATGTTGTTGCCATCAACAAATGGCAGGTTGATGAAGCTGAAGGACAGAATGCTCACCTATATGAGCAGGAGGCCTTGGAAGAATTCCGTCCAATGGGTGCATTGGCAATGAGTCGCTCTCATGCCAACAAAAAACAGTCAAAGAGTCAAGGATGTATTGTGTACAAGATGTTCATCTATTTTAAGGACCAGATACAGGCACAAAGTGCCTTGGAGAATATTCGTGCGATAGCCAAGGTGCGAAATTATCTAGGTGTTGAGTTTATCACACTCCCCAATGTTGATTATGCTGGAATTGGGTGCAAGGCTATGGACTTGCATTATGCCTCTGTGGTGTATGATCGAGCACAGTCACTGGAGGAATGGGATGCCTTACTTACCATTGCACCCAGTATTCACATCAACTCAGCACAGATGGGGCCCCAATTTCTTGAGCATGACCTCCACCCTCTTCCCCCCCAACTATCGCCTGGTAATGTACACAAAATGGCCGCATGTTCCTTCACCACCAATGATTTTGAGATGTGTATTACCCTCCAAGAGCAGAATGAAGGCCCTGACTCTATCAGTCTCGGGATTCAATGGTTTATGATGCTGCTTTGTGCCTTCTGGTCAAGAAAGCCTGCAACATTTAAGACCAGACTCTCTCCCTCACATGTGGTTCTTCGCAATGAGCTGGTCAGGTTTTTGGATTGGTTTGGGTACACTGAAGAGTTTGGAGTCTCAGAGACTTTTGGGATTAAATCCAATATGAAATGGCATCTGGTCATTGAGCTGCCTTGACATATGGGTTTTTTTTTTATCTACATTGCTTGTTCCTACATTGTTTGTTCTCTGCGACAATGTTATTATTACTTGTTTGGTACCCCTCATCGGCAGAATCCGAGGAGTTGAACAGCTCCATCTGTCGGCAGGACTCATAATCTCATCCTATCACTTTCCGGGTCTCACAGTTCTTCCATCATGTTTTGGCATATGCTCCATTGCAACTTCAAGCTAGACGTTGGGCTACACTTCATGTTGTGGCTTTCCGTCAGCAGGAGGTGCTATTGGATATCACCTTATTGCTCCCTGGTAGCATATCCCATTGGTGCATCCCATCAGCACACTTCATCGACACTCACAGCTCATTGTGCTCATCTGTGGGCTCGCATTCTGTTGGTCTGTGCGCCCCAGGTTGAGTGAGGTGTAACAGTGTTAACTATTATCTCCACAACTGTTTTATCCTGTGCGTATCTCTGCTCTATGCAGCCCTCAGTGAAATTCACCTCACAATCTTCTCTTAGTGAGAATATGTCAACCCATGACCCAAATACCAGTGGCTCGAGAAAGAGAAAACGGGGGTCCAGTCCACCACAAAACAGTATGACTGACCCCTCCTCCACATATACAAATGCCTTCAAGGCAGGTGTGGCCTTGTTCCAGGATGTGGCTGATACTTGTCCAAAACCTCCCAGACATGCCCATCATGGGATCTCAAAGAAATCGGTGGCTCCCAGAACAATTCTTCCACAGGAGCCCTCAAGTTTGACAGGTCATAAAGGCCCTAAGAAACTAGCACTGATCACAACTTCTTCTGTGTGGAAGTTGGACAAGGAGACTGGCACATTTGTTACTGTCATGCCAGTGCATAAGGCTGTTAACCGGCCTGCATGACCAGCAATCTCAGCACCCCATTATCATTGACCTGTATCATCTGCCATGTCATCCGTCGATCTCCATGACAAGGAACGCCACACATTGCTGTTTTCTACTGCAGTAGGTGGCAATAGTACCCCTCGTCATGAGGCTCCATTGCCAGAAGCTGTGGAATGCCCGTTTTCTGTACAATATCCAACATACGCCAGAGGTTTAGATCACTTCTCAGTGGAGCAGGCGCTGTCTTGTCATGCACATTGCTGGGCTGCCACAGCATGGAGGTGGGATCATGAGATTATCCCCTCCTTAATTCGTCCATATATGGAGTACATATGCTGGTCAAAGTGGGGCCAATCTCACATAGATCATGTGTTGGTCAAGTGTTCATGTGGTGGCCCTGCAGTATTTAAGGTGGTTACTACTGTTTACATGGATCGTATGTAGTTTTGCCTTAATATCATGGTTAGATTCTAACTAACAGACAGACTTCCATAGGTCTTGGCAGCATTGAGTTATGCATGTGTCAATGTACAACTGCGAGTGCTCCAGTTCAACTAGTAAAGCAGGGATTATTTCCTTGCTCGCCTGTTTATCCGGCCCTTGCAATCAACCTGGAAATGCTGGAATTCGCTCTGACACTATTTGTCCATCTCACTCCGAATGAAGCCGCATGGTGTGATGCTCTCACAATGTTCTTGTCAAAGAGAGGACATGTATTTGATGCAAAAGACTCATTCTGTCAGAGATTTGGGACTGCACTGCACCAGTATCAAGTTCTGATATGAGTTGTCAATGCTGAAATGGACAAGCAAATAGGCATTGCCCATCAGGAAGTCCTATCCCAAGACCCCATCGAATGAGAGGCTGTCATGTCTGAAGTGATACCTTTACCAAAGATTGATGTGATCACCCCTATCACACACCAGCTGTATGTCAGTGCCCTGAGCAGCAACAGCCTCACTATTCACAAGCCCACTGCTTCTCAGAGTGTGCCCACTGTTTCTCATGGTGACTTGCCAAGTACTGATGTCCCAAACCTGGACCCCCCTCATAATCCTCATCTTACTCCATCTGATTATATTCATTCTTGATGCCCATTATGTGCTGGAGCTGGCGGTCAGACCACAGGAAGCAAGCTGTAAGTAATGTCTATGTAGTTCTTAACTCTTACTTATGAAGCACCCTTTGTAGCCCTGAACTCTTCATATGCATTGATGCTTGCTTTGCTTTGTGCCAAAACAAGGACTATGACCAATGTCCAGGCCACAAGAAACAACCTGGTGTCCAAGATCCTCACATCATCACACCAGGAACACATGAAGTACCCCACAGTTTCCTGGAAGCTTGGAAAGTGAGAGTCGAGGCTGCGCGCTCCATGCAACATGAAGGCAATAATGCCAAAGCCCCAAGATGATCTAACAAAGGCAAGTATGCACCTCATGATGATCATGGAGACGCAATCGAACCAGGGCTACGAGTCCCCAATTCGTCTCTTGATTCCTGTGGCAAGTCCTTTGTGGCAGCTGATGGAAACAGAATAAAGACACCTGGGGACCATTTCTCTGACACTGGAGTGATAGCTGCAGTCTGCCAACATGATTGTGTGATTGTCTATGCCAGTATGTGGACTCCTGGTGAACAGCAGTTCTATGCCTTTGCCCTTATTGATGCAGTCATGGCTGAGCTTCCTGAGCATTGGCAAGTTGGTATCCTGTATGACATTGGCTGCCAGATCCACCACAGTGCTCTCAAATGGGATCTTCTGCCACAGTGGATGCCATGCATCATATTTGCCATCAGTGTTTTTCATGCATACAGTCATCAATGGGTGTACCAGCTGTGGTATCATCCTCAGAAGGGGGATGTCTGGGGGCTGATGGATGGTGAGCATTGTGAGCGTCTGTGGAGTGACCTTTGACATCTTATTCCCAACCTGCATGTTTCCAGATATCATTGTTGGTTGTTCATCCTTGATCTCCAAATTGAACACCTAGATGATGTTAAGTTGTCCCAGGCTGGAATCTGGTTGGAGAGACATGTGAAGTTGACGATGGAACATCTTTTTCTTGCTCAGCAGAAGAGGTCAGCAATTATCTACAGTGACGAGTACCTTCAAGCACAATTTGAAGAACAATGAGCGTATCAAAGCCGACCTTTGGAACAACAATCCAAGAAAAAGGGTTTCCATGCTGTTTGAGAAGATCCTTGCTGTGCATCAACGCATTAATGTGGCTCGTGATTTGGTCAGGGCTCTCCAGCAACAGCTTGTTGCTGCCCCAGTGGTGGACAGCATTGCCAGTAGGAATGAGATTGGCGAGATAATGTCCACAATTGCTGAGCAAGAGAAAGTCATCTCATGTTTATCAAAACAAGATGAGGATATGATGGCAACATTGCAGCTTGGTGATCCAGTCTCATTCAAGCAACTGCAAAAAATGAAACACCATGCATGGTTTGAACATCAGCTGAACATGCGTGCCCTCAAAGCTCGGATTATCGCAAGGGTGTGCAAGAAAAATTTCGAAACTCATAATCTTCAGCCACGCAAAAGAGCAGCAAAGCTGCTCTTTTTGCGTGGTTTTTAATTTTACTAACTTAAAAGTTGTCTTGTAGGTCTCAACGTCCCTGCAAATGAATACAGAGGCAAAACCCCGCCCCCCCCCTTTTCGACGCCGCGAACGACGGGCACCCATACGACCCCCGTACGTACGAGTGAGAGTACACGGCCCAGTACCCCACACCACTGCAGCGGTGTGGGGTACTACAAGGTATTTTTTCTTTATTTTTATTCCTTATTCTTGTGGCGCAAAAAGAGCAGCATAAGCTGCTCTTTTTGCACTGCATTGTTTAACTAATTCATTAATTAGTTCTCTAAATATTGGACCGAGCCCGCACGAACCCCGACCACAGACCGCCGGCGACGGCTGTGAACGAAAACCGGGAACGAAACCGCAAGGCCGCACGAACGAAACCGTGAGCGACTCCCCTTGAGGGATCACCCAAATGGAACCAGAGGCCCTGACTGGGTGAATTCCAGGTAAGTGTTTTTTTCTTTAGCTACACTTGCACAAGAAACAGCAGCCTCTGAGGCTGCTCTTCTTGGCACAGGGTGAGCCCCACTGGGCGAGCCTATGGTTGTATATACTAAATATAATAATAATATAATAATAATAATATATATATAAATTAATAATGCATAATCTGGCAGGGCCCCTGGGCTGCTTGGGGGGGCCCTTGATTGTATTGCAGGGCCCCCAGGGCCCCTGGTAAAAACATCTAGTTAGATATAATAAATGCAAGGCTCATTATATCTATAATGATGTGAAAAGTGGCTGACCAGCCTGCCAAAGACCTTGTTCTAATAATGGATATTTTCTAAGTTCACTGGCACAAGGGGAGGGGCCCCAATTATTATTCAAAATTATGTAAGTTAAA
>MU129108.1:55140-108318 GCA_014904985.1 Hydnum rufescens UP504
TCTCAGAGACTGGGTGGAGGCTGTTGAAACCAAAGCAAACAAGCCAGTGAAGGACATTCAAAGGAGCTTGTTCCCAGAGAATTCCGATGATTCCAAGATGTGTTTTCCAAGGACTCCTTCAATCAGCTCCCTGGCTGGAAACCATGGGATCACCACATCAAGTTAAGCAAGGGAGCCCAGCTACCTCCCCCAGCCAAAATTTTCCCACTCTCCCCAGCTGGAGCAAAAAGAAGCTCAATGACTTCCTGAAGGAAAACCTGGCCTCCGGTTGGATCCACCTTCCAAATCCCCTATGGCTCGCCCCGAGTGTCTTCATGAAGAAAAAAAGATGGAGGGTTTTGGCTGGCCCAGTGACTACCAGAAACTCAAATGACATCACTGTTAAGAATGCATACCCTTACCTCTGATCTCTGATGTCATTGACCAACTCTGAGGAGCCAAAGTGTTTGGGAAACTGGACTTGTAGTGGGGCTTCCAGAATATCTGGGTGGCAGATGGAGAAGAATGGAAGGCAGCTTTCCAGACCAACCAAGGACTGTTTGAACCCTTGGTCATGTTCTTTTGGACTTTGCAACTCTCCAGGCACCTTCCAAAACATGATGAATGATGTCCTCTGAGAATGGATTGACAATGGAGCATGTATCATATATCTGGATGACATCTTGAGCTTTGCCAAGACATGAGAGGAGTAATGTCCATGGAGTCCACAGGATCTTACAGACACTCTGGGAGAACAAACACTTCCTGAAGCCAGAGAAGTGTGAGTTCTTCTGGGACTGGATCAAGTATCTGGGGATGGACCCTATCAAAGTTGCAGGTGTGATGGAGTGGCCAGAGCCCAAAAACTTGAAGGAGACACAATCATTCCTGGGGTTCATCAACTTCTACCACTGGTTCATTCAGGACTTTGCTATAGTTGCCAGGCCTTTGAATGACCTCACCCAGAAAGACACTCCTTCCAGTGGACTGATGCTGAATGTAATGCCTTCCAGGCTGGTCAGTCACTTTTGCCCATCATATTAGATATAATGCACATTGCATTTATTATATCTAATTAGATGTATTTACTGTGGTCCCCCTGGGGGCCCCTGGGAGGTGTTTTGGAGGCGGGTATCCTACAGCCAGGGCCCCTGGGGGCCCCAAGAGACTTTTAGGGGCCCCAAAATGGCCTTGGGACTGCCTCCAAAGACCTTGTTCTAATAATGGATATTTTCTAAGTTCACTGGCACAAGGGGAGGGCCCCAATTATTATTCAAAATTATGTAAGTATAAATCTCGAGTCAATACTGGAGTCCCAGTCACTACTTCCTGCATCAGAGGCCCCATCATCTGAGCACTGCTGACAGATTAGATCTGAAGCAGCAAGGATATCCATATCTGCCAGAACAGGAGCAGGCTCCAGTTCTAGATCTTCATCATCATCAGAACTATCAACATCACTCTCAATGCCATTGGAATCTAGTTTCCTGGGCCTATCAGACTGCTGTGGTCTTGCATGGGCTGGAGCCTGTATCTGTTCTGCCAAAAGTCCTACACTGTGCAACAATGGGTGTCGAGCTGGCAATGATGGAGCCATGGCATCAGATATGACCAAAGCATCCAGTGATTGCCCCCAAGTCTGGCCAAGATTGCAAACAACTTCAAAGACATTCCAAGAGGAAGAATTTCACATCTGAGTCTTAGATTCAAAGCATTCATTAGAAGAATTGGCCAAACTAAGAAGAAAGATATCATACCTGTAGAAGAATTCAATAGAGTCATCATTGAGGCTGATTCCTCATCAAACCAATGTTCAAGAGAATTTCTTTCTCTCCAACAAAGCTCGAGTTCATCCTGACAGAGGCAATGTCTTGGACAATTCATATTCCATTTCGAACCATTTCATGCCCAAGCCAAGGAACATCACCTCGAACTCATCGTCAGCAACCGATGTCCTGCCCAAATGTCATTATCAACATCCAGGCTGAAGAGCCCTTTCATATCAATAGATGGCAGAATGAGAGCATTTCGAGGGATACCTTGAGACCATGAAGCTCTTCATACTTTCTCGGCATTTTTATTGTACTCTGCAACAAGACCCTTGACAGATTGATAACGGTCGCTTGATGCTCTGCTGGTGTGCTGCAGGGTACTTATGGTCTGATAACAACAATCAGATTTGCCAGTGAGCACAAGCAATAGTGAAATAATAATTATGAGTACACACCTACAGCCTTTGATTGAAAAGCATCCAGTGGGCTGTAGCTGGAGGGGGACTTACCTTATATAGAACCGCACACCTGCCATGGCGGGTGTGTGATTCTGGGCCCTTCTTTGGCGCGTTGCCATGGGCTGTGTCCTCATTTGGCGTGGTGCCACATGTTGCGTCGTTTGCCTGTTGGCATGTTGCATTGCTGTGTTGTGTTGCCATCTATCGCATTGCCGCGTTGCGTTGGCGTGTGCGTTGCTCTCGTCGTTTCGTGGGTTATCGTCGTACCTACAAAATAACATTTTTAAATTAGTTAAGAATTGAATACCACGCAAAAAGAGCAGCTTTCGCTGCTCTTTTTGTGCGGGTGTAGCTACTGGGGTGGGGCTCACCTTATATACTACCACACACCCGCCGCAGCAGGTGTGTGGTTCCTGAGGCTCGTTTGGCATGTTGCCGTGTGTCGCGTCCTCATTTGGCGCGATGCCGTATGTCGTGTTGTTGGCACGCTGCTGTATGTTGCATTGTTGGCGCGCTGCTGTTCGGCGCATTGCCGTGTATCGTGTTGCCACTTGGGCTCTCGCCGTTTCGCGGATTATCGTCATGCGTTGGACGAGGCTGCAATCTAGAATAATTAAATACATTAGTAAAAAATTTTAAAGCAGCACAAAAAGAGCAGCTTTCACTGCTCTTTTTGCGCCATTGTATCTACTAATAAAATACTCACCTTGTGACCACACACCCGCCACTGCGGGTGTGTGGTCGTCTGCTTGCCTTTCCAGGCGGTGGCTTGTTGTGGTTTCGGAAGAAGACGACTCAACGCCGGCAATTGCCAGTTGTTAAAAAGTGCCCAAGCGCAGTGCTGCAAGCAGAATACATATTAATACCAAGTATATAGACATGAAATAAACACTATATAATATATATTTGTCCAAAAATGTGAATAAGATGACGATAATAAGTCAGAGCTCAAATAAGGCATAATATGGCTAATTGCAGAGTGGATGGGGCCACTTCTATGAGTCACAATTGGCCCAAATTTAAATATAATGATAGTAAATGCATACCCCTACATGGGCGACCAGTTATATTAGACGATTCTGGCACTTTCAATTTTTCACGCCTTCAATTCCCTAAATAGGGAATTGAAGGCGTGAAAAATTGAAAAATGGGGAGAGTGTCCAAGATAATTAGTCTCCAATGTAGGGCACGTATACGCCAGCAATATATTTAAATTTGGGCCGATCCTGAACAGTAGAAATCGCCCAATCCACCTTGCAATGTAGCATATCATGCCTTATTGGACTCTGACTGATTGTCTAGGTCTTCTTTATTTTTGTGGGAAGACATTAATCATATATTATTTATTCTACATCTATTTACTTGCTACCAATTCATATGGCACTCGTGGCGCCACGCACTTGGGCGCTTTTTGGGTGCCAGCAATTACCGGCGTTGAGTTGCCTTCATTCTTGACCACTAAGGCAACCACCCAAAAAGGAAATAGACGACCACACACCCGCCGCTGCGGGTGTGTGGTCACTAGGTGAGTCTCCTTTTATAGTAGTAGCTACAACAGCGCAAAAAGAGCAGCAAAGGCTGCTCTTTTTGCGCTGCTTTGAATTTCTTTACTAACGTATCTTTATTATTCTAGATGATGGCCTGGGACGCCAGACAAAAAACCCCCAAGCAACGAGGGCACGACCAACCAGGGCCAAAACAACAACGAGCCAGCCGACAAGAAAATGACGTACAAGAACACCAACGAGACCATGGCAGACGTGCCCAGTGAACGGCCATAAGAACCACACCTGCTGTGGCGGGTGTGTGATTCTATGTAAGGTAAGTCACTCAGTACACCCAACAGCGCAAAAAGAGCAGCATTTGCTGCTCTTTTTGCGCTGGTTTTAATTTTTAACTAATATATTGTCTATTATTCTAGGTCCATCGCCTGAATCAGAACCACCAAACGAAGACCCGCCGAACGACGAGTCGCCAAACGAGCTGCCAAACGAGCACCCACCAAACGAGCACCCGCTAAACAAGCACCCGCCAAACAAGCACCCGCCAAACGAGCACCCACCAAACGAACACCCGCCAAACGAGCACCGCCAAACGAGCACCCACCAAACGAGCACCCGCCAAACCAGTACCCCCAAAATGAGCACCCGCCAAACAACGACCCGCATGCGTAACTACACAAACCACACACCCGCTTCGGTGGGTGTGTGGTAATAATAGGTACGTCCAATCCCAACGGTGCCAAAAGAGCAGCAGAAGCTGCTCTTTTGGCACCTCTGTTTTCTTTTTTTTTTACTAATGTATTATTATTTGTTCTTCTAGGTCTCTTCCCTCCGTGAAGACCCACCCGACGAGGACACGGACAAGCCCCCAATACGCGCAGCCACCCAAGCTGCCCCCCAAAACGATGATCAACGGAACCGCGTACCACACACCCGCCAAAGCGGGTGTGTGGTAAATATTAGGTACATCTTAATCCCACCGGTGCCAAAAGAGCAGCAGAAGCTGCTCTTTGGCACCTTTGTTTTCTTTTTTTTACTAATATATTATTATTTGTTGTTCTAGGTCCATTCCCTATGTGAAAACTCACCCGACGAGGACATGGACGAGCCCCCCCAGTATACCATTTAATGCGCAGCCCCACATGCCTTGAGTGCCTGCCCCCCGAACACGACGATCGGCGAAATCGCGTACCACACACCCGCTGCGGCGGGTGTGTGGTTTTATATAATGTAAGTGCACTCCCAACGGCGCAAAAAGAGCAGCACTGCTGCTCTTTTTGCGCCTGTTTTAATTTTTTAAACTAATGATCTATTATTCTAGGCTAGCAACAAATGAAGACCCATAGAATGAGCCCCCCCCCTGAACAATAACTTGCCCGCAAAGCAGGATCCACGAACGGGATGCCAAATGACGAAATGAAGTGATGCCAAACCATAGGAACCCCACACCCATGATAGTGGGTATGGCTCTGTAAAATATAAGTAATGCACGTCCCCGGTACCACACACCTGTCCAAGCAGGTGTGTTAGATAGTGTTTTTTTTGTTAGTTTTTAATTTTTTTATGGATAGTACCACATGCCTGCTCAAGCAGGTGTGGTATGTTTGTGAATTTTTGAATAAATAAATAAATAAACCAGTCAATAAAAACACAACATGACTGCTGAGTGAAACCCTGCTGACCCCAGGGAGCATATGTATAATATCATGCCAGGTGTAGCCCACTGTTGTCTGAGAATCTCTAAGTCCCAGTCTAAGGTGAGAGGCAGGGGCCCCTGGGGCCCCTGCCTGAATCATGCAAATCATGTTAGCCGGCCCCAGGGGCCCCTGCCTAAAAACATCTAGTTAGACTATTTAAATGCAAGGCTCATTGTATCTAACTAGATGTACATTTGTGGCTGACTGGGTTGGTCTTTGGAGGCAGTCCCAAGGCCATTTTGGGGCCCCTAAAAGTCTCTTGGGGCCCCCAGGGGCCCCTGGCTGTAGGATACCTGCCTCCAAAACACCTCCCAGGGCCCCCAGGGGGACCACAGTAAATACATCTAATTAGATATAATAAATGCAATGTGCATTATATCTAATATGATGGGCAAAAGTGACTGACCAGCCTGTGCACAGGCCCTCATTTCGCCTTGGGCCTCTTCTGGTTTCTTCCAGTGGGGTTTCGCACAGTGAAGGAAGAGCTAGAATGAATGAATAATACATTAGTAAATTAAATAAAATGAGGCAGCACCAAAAGAGCAGCTGATGCTGCTCTTTTGGCACCGTCATGCAGGCCTTAGTTGACTTACAAGGCATCACTACACCTGCAGTGGGTGTGGTCCTGTGGTACTTCCCTTCATGTCCATGTTGAGTCAAGGACACTACTCAACACCGGCACTTTCTGGGATTGAAAGAGTGCCCAATTTCATTTGGGATCTTGCATCTGGAGAACTGAAACTTTCCTTGATGGGACATATATCCACTGTATGCAGTCAGCCTGCAACATCCATATCTATTCTCTGCTGGAGAGGGGGATTTGGTGTTTTGATTGATTACTATAATGGCCTTGACAAACATTCTCGGACCACTAGATGCATGCAAGATACATAGTATTTATTATTTGCTGCCCATCTAGGTATTTATTACCTATCTAGGTTTGTGCAGCCCATAATTGGGTGCTATTTTGATCCTGGAAAGTGCCAGCAGTGAGTGGTTTGTTTTGAGGCTCACCTAAGCCACCTCTTTTGTATATAGGACTCAATGCACAAAGACTGAGGGGGAAAACAGGATCACACACCCACTGCAGCAGGTGTGTGATCATATAAGGTGAGTGTCCATCCCAGTAGACACAACTGCGCAACCAGGGCAGCAAAAGCTGCCCTGCTCCTTTCACTAACTGACATCTTATTTCTATTCTAGGTTATCATCTCCCACCTGAACAATGACCTGTGTGAAACCCGTGGAGACCCTGGGAAGATTAATGCGAAACCAGACCCCATGCAAGAATTCGCATGTGTGCACAGCCCCTAAACGCATGTGACAACAGATAAAATATGGTACCACACACCCACCACAGTGGGTGTGTGGTAATATATGATGAGTCTTTTATTACAAACTGTACCATGGTGCCAAAAGAGCAGCATGAGCTGCTCTTTTGGCACTGCCTCTTGTTTTTTAATACTAACATATTATTCATTATTTTAGATCCTCCTTCCTGTGCCAAGACCCACCCTATGAGACTGCGGACAAGGCCCCCAACGAAAATGTCAATATGTGCACCCACCCAAGACCGCACCCAAGAGCCCAGCCCCCAAACTTCGGGAATATATGCGATGAGGGGTAAACCATGATACCAGACACCCACTGGTGTCTGGTACTGCAAGATAAGTTTTGTTTTATTTTTATTTTTTATTTTTGTGGCACAAGAAGAGCAGCATAAGCTGCTCTTCTTATGATGCTTTACTAACACCCTTATTTTTCTAGATCTTGAACCCCACATGAACCCCCAACACCAAACCCATGACCTGAAACCCTGCAAACCCAAACCCCACAAACCCAAACCCATGACCATGACCCCGAACCCACTGAGTGAAACCAAACCCCATGAACAAAACCACGAATGTTTGAGTACCACTCACCCACTGCGGTGGGTGTGTGGTACTGTTGGTAAGTTTTTTTTCCTAGAGCATACATTTAACTAACACATCTTTTATTTTAGGTGACAAAATAGCCTCCCCCTGGACAGGAACCCACATGAACCCCTGAATCAGCCCCTGTGAGATGTGCGCACTGGACCCCGGGCCACACAAACACATCAGCCAGGCCTGCCTCATGAGAACAAGCAACTGAGGCCATGCACAAACACATGAACCAGACCCCATGCAAACATGCAAACAAACCTTGTGTGTGCACCCCTGCTGTGGTGGGTGATCATTTAAGGTGAGTATTTTCATATTGCTACAAGTGCACAAGAAGAGCAGCCACAGGCTGCTCTTCTTGCATGGGTGAGCCTAGTGTATATAATAATAATAAATAAATAAATAATTGTAATGGCTAGGGGCCCCAGGGGCCCCTGGGCTGCTTGACTGGCCCCCTCAACTGAATTGCAGGGGCCCCTGGGGGCCCCCTGGGTCTGATATCTAGTTAGAGCATATAAATGCAACCTTCAAAGTATCTAGTTAGATACTGATAATTGGCTGACCAGGCTGCACCTGCTTCAGTGGGTGTGTGGCACTGTATTTGTTTCATCATATGTTGCAGATATACGACCGTTGGGGTCTTGAGTGGCTGTGCCCACCACCATATTTCACCCAGGGTCCCGTCAGTGCATTCTTCAGGTGGGGTTTCATGGAGTGAGAAGGGACCTAGAATAATGCAGATGTTAGTAAAAAAAATAATTCAAGCAATGCCAAAAGAGCAGCTAGTGCTGCTCTTTTGGTGTCATGGTACACCCCATAAAAAGAAAACTCACCTAATAGTGCCACACGCTGTTGGAGGGATAAATCCCTACACCATAGAAACACTATCCGAGGCCAATTTTACAACCAAACAAACGGACTGAACATCCATCCGATTCTTGATTTTCACACCCTTCATTCATTGGAGAAACAGTCCAAATTCTATATGTCCGAAACCCGCCATTCCACGTCGTTCCTTTGCCTTAAGGGCGAAGAATTGTGATTATGTAATGACGCGGACTGTGCCTGGCCTTCGTTCTGGACCCGCGGACCCATCACATGATTCAAAAAGGGATTATGTCACTCTAAAGGAGTATTTTTCGAATTCCTCCGTCAGTTTTGATCGGATCGACTCGAAACGACCGCGCCCAGAAAGATACGAATCGTACCTATCGAACGGTACCAAACACGAAACGAGCGGATCAAAACTGCAGTCCCCGTAACAATATCTTTCCATGATTCATACTCTGAAGGAGTATTTCTTGATTTCTGAAGCCAATTCTTATCGGATTCGTTCGCGAGTACCACGCCCTGAAAGCTGTTGAAAGGGCGCATCGAACGGTACCAAGGCAAAACGAACGGACGCGAACTCCATTTTTCACCAGACAACCCCTTCCTCATGACTCCCCCTTGCTCCACCAACACAAATGACAAATTGGTTCTGGCCTCTTAATTCCGATGCAAAGGGCACTCAGGGCGACCTATTCCACCTTTCCTTAAGGGAATCTATCCAGTTTCAAGGGAGGAATGCCTTGTAAAGTGTTTTTGTCTCTTTTTCACTTGATTCTTGAATATCTCCACCAGTTTTGAAGCTTTTGACTTCATTTCTTTTTCATTATGCTTCCCTTATCTCGCTTTTCTTCCGGAATTTTTAATTGTGGTCTGGAATGTATATAAAGGGGAGGGGGCATGTAAATATTTGGTTTTTCCCCTTATCACAGTCTGAGGCACTGAAGTATTGCCGCTGTCTGGAGGAGATTTCCCACTTGTCAAGACTTTTTACAGCCGCATTTAGACTGAATAGTCAAGAGGACAACTTCAGGGTGTGGCCTTGACATCTTAATTTTGTGACACTGATCTATTCCTTTGAGCAATCACTGTTCATTGGGATTTCCTATTATCCTAAAAGACCTTCATTTTCCCGGACCTGAATATTCGAATTGTCCCCATGGCTCCCTTCTTTTGTCCTATCCTCAATGACGTGGACAGTAGTTGGATTGGTTTAATAACCATCCTGCTTACAACGCCCACCAGGGTGGGTGTGTGGCACTGTTGTGCTTGCTTCAGGCTTGATGTTGAGTAGAATCTGAAGATCCTACTCAATGCCAGGACTTTCCAGGCTTGAAAGAGCACCCAATTAGGGGCAGTACCAACTCATATGGATAGATAATAAATACTAAATATCTGTCTAAAACAGGTGGAGGAATAAATGATAGTCTGTTGGATTGCACTAAGGCACCATGTGCAAAGAGGAATTGGGCAACTTCCATGCATTATAATTGGCCAAGATTTGAGTATCTTGGTGGGATGTATATATATTTTATGTTGATGAAATGAATTGGACAATCATGCCAATTTTCAGTTTCTTGTGCCTTCAATTTCCTGAATAGGAAATTGAAGGCACAAGAAACTGAAAATTGGCATGATTGTCCAATTCATTTCATCAACATAAAATATATATACATCCCACCAAGATACTCAAATCTTGGCCAATTATAATGCATGGAAGTTGCCCAATTCCTCTTTGCACATGGTGCCTTAGTGCAATCCAACAGACTATCATTTATTCCTCCACCTGTTTTAGACAGATATTTAGTATTTATTATCTATCCATATGAGTTGGTACTGCCCCTAATTGGGTGCTCTTTCGAGCCTGGAAAGTCCCAGTGTTGAGTTGTTTGTTTTGATGATTACCTAAGCTACCTCATTCATATATAGGACAACCAACAGGATCCCACAGAACTAGAACAGGACCACACACCCACCATGGTGGGTGTGTGGTCCTATAGGTGAGTTCCCTCCTACTATATACAGCCATGCAAAAAGGGCAGCAAAAGCTGCCCTTTTTGCACTCCTTTAACATTTTAACTAATATACATATTATTTCCATTGTAGGTTTAAGGTTGTCATGAATAACAATGATACAAAACACCTGAAAATCAATGCGGGCTGAAATCTATCCAAGACCCCACATACATGCACAGCCCCCACACCCATGCAACGACAGATAAAACACGGCACCACACACCCACTGCGGCAGGTGTGTGGTGCTATCTGGTGAGTTCCATCCCCCAATAGATACAGCCACACAAGAAGGGCAGCTGTTGCTGCCCTTTTGCGCTCTTTGACATTTGAAACTAACATACTATGTGTGCCAAAGGGTGATGTGTCAAATGGCAATGCATCAAATGAGCACACAACAGATGAGAACCTGCCCAGCAAGTGGCCCTGGGAACCACACCTGCCATGGCAGGTGTGGCCTATATACAGTGAGCCCCCACCCCCATGACCCTGCATATCAAAACATGGCTGACAATACACAGGGTATATAAAGTACCACACACCCACCACTGTGGGTGTGTGGTACTACAAGGTGAGTTTTTTTATTAATCCTGTGGTGCAAGAAGAGCAGCATAAGCTGCTCTTCTTGTGATGCTTTATTGTCTAACTAATGTATTGTTTTTTTCCCTAGATCTTGGACTCAAATCCAAATGAACCCCGACCCCAAACCCACCAAATGAACACCTGGTGAATGAAGATCCAGTGAGCTGAACCCCACAACCCACCCAATGACCCAAACCCACCAAGCTGAACCCTGTGACCCCAAACCCACCAAACCAAGCCAAACCCCCCACATGAAGGTAAGGTTTTTTTTCCTTTGGCTACGATCATGCAAGAAGAGCAGCCTCTGGCTGTTCTTCTTGGGTGCATGGGTGAGCCTATCATTGTATATAATAATAACATTAGTAATAATGATAATAATAATAATAATAAATAAATAATCCATAGCTAGGGGCCCCTGGGCTGCTTGAGGGGCTGCTTGGTGGCCCCTGGAGGCCCCTGGTGTAAACATCTAGTTAGATATGATAAATGCAATGCTCATCATATCTAATATGATACAGAAAAGTGGCTGACCAGGCTGACCCACACACAGCCTAATCAACAACACCTAGCCCTCAGGGGGGGCACATGAACCCAAAATGGAATATTGAGGATAGTGCAGTGGAAAGTGGTTGGTTCATGGCATAAATATGCTCAGCAGATTCAGACAAGTATGATGAATTGATTAAGCCCAAGAACACTGAAATTGGCCATGATTTGACCCCCCCAGGCAATGTTGAGTGGGAGATGAGAGGAAGATGAGGAACAGCAAAGCCAGAAGTTCTCAGAAAGCACTGAAGGTAAGTGTGTTGAGAAGATGTGATTTGGGCACACAGAATACACCCACACACAGCCTAAGCAACAACACCTAGCCCCTGGGGGGCCACATGAACCCAAAATGGAATATTGAGGTTACCATGATGGAAAGTGGTCGGTGTGTGGTGTATATATGCTTGATGGATTCAGATGAATGAGACAAATTGATTAAGCCCAAGAACACCAAAATCAGCCATGATTTGACCCCCCCAGGCAATGTTGAGTGGGAGATGAGGGGAAGATGAGGAACAGTGAGGCCAGAAGTTCTCAGAATACACTGAAAGTAGGTGTGTTGAAAGGCTGTGATTTGGGCACACAGAATTCACCCACACACAGCCTGAGCAACAACACCTAGCCCCCAGGAGGAACACATGAACCCAAACAGGAAGATTGACCATAGTGATGTCATGTGAATCAGGTGGTGTATTCTCTTGAAGTAGGCTTGTTGGAGAGCTGATATTTGGGCACAGATGCTGTGCCCACACTCAGCCTATCCCACAAAGCCAGGGCCCCAGTGGGACCCAGCAACATCACATTTGATGTCAGCTGTCTGTTGAAAGCTTGACTCAACACTGGCACTTGCTGAAATTAACAAAGTGCCCATATACACTGTTCCAATATACCTGGATACCAGCTATTTTTCTGCCACTTATATTTGTAATTCCATTGTTGTATTTCTTTGTTTCTCTTCATGTCCACTTGCCTACTATCTTGGTGTGCTCTGTATACCATATATGTACACTATTAGCCTTTACACCTCAGGTCTGTTTCCAATGTCCTTTCCAATCAGTACAGTACATGTACTTGGCCATTATGTACATTCCTGCCAGGGGGGCCAGGTGTCCTCATGTCCCCATTGTCATCACTGGCCCCCCTTCTTCATATTTCTTTTCTTCCTGCCTCCACCCTCCTTCTCCTGTTGATGATTTAAGGGACCTCACAGACACACAATTGAGTTTCCCCCCTGACCTAACAGGCATGGACAGTGTCCTACATGAGATATGTATATCAGCAGATGGGAGGCCCCTGGCAGTAGTGAAATCCTTTCAGACTTCACTGAGTGTTGAAGAAATGTATTTATTCAGATTTTCTGAGGAACAATGGAGTGCACTTGCCCTCCACTCTGGGAGAGAATCTGAATGATTAGACCTGAATCCTCAGGGATTGGGGGTGGATTTATTATGCCCACCACAACCAGGTGTTATTTTCATTCCACAAGAAATGCTGTATCAGGCTGTAGTGTCCAGGGTTACAATTTGGATATAGGGGTAGTATCCACTGTTAGGCATGTGTCCATGCATCCTGAACCAAATTTGAGACTTGTCACATGTCACACAATCCCATGAACTGACTTTCAGATGGGTGTGACACATGGGGAGGTCACTTGATATTAAAGCACATATGGGCCTGAGTGCCTTTAAGCACTAGCAAATCCCCAATATCTCTTTCATGGAATTTCTGGCATCCATATGGGGATCTTCCTTTTAGTCCTCAGTATTCCAGCTGTACAATGAAATAGTTGTTGGGGATTTGCTAGTGCTTTAAGGACTAAAAGGAAGATCCCCATATGGATGCCAGAAATTCCATGAAAGAGATATTGGGGATTTGCTAGTGCTTAAAGGCACTCAGGCCCATATGTGCTTTAATATCAAGTGACCTCCCCATGTGTCACACCCATCTGAAAGTCAGTTCATGGGATTGTGTGATATGTGACAAGTCTCAAATTTGGTTCAGGATGCATGGACACATGCCTAACAGTGGATACTACCCCTATATCCAAATTGTAACCCTGGACACTACAGCCTGATACAGCATTTCTTGTGGAATGAAAATAACACCTGGTTGTGGTGGGCATAATAAATCCACCCCCAATCCCTGAGGATTCAGGTCTAATCATTCAGATTCTCTCCCAGAGTGGAGGGCAAGTGCACTCCATTGTCCCTCAGAAAATCTGAATAAATACATTTCTTCACCACTCAGTGAAGTCTGAAAGGATTTCACTACTGCCAGGGGCCTCCCATCTGCTGATATACATATCTCATGTAGGACACTGTCCATGCCTGTTAGGTCAGGGGGGAAACTCAATTGTGTGTCTGTGAGGTCCCTTAAATCATCAACAGGAGAAGGAGGGTGGAGGCAGGAAGAAAAGAAATATGAAGAAGGGGGGCCAGTGATGACAATGGGGACATGAGGACACCTGGCCCCCCTGGCAGGAATGTACATAATGGCCAAGTACATGTACTGTACTGATTGGAAAGGACATTGGAAACAGACCTGAGGTGTAAAGGCTAATAGTGTACATATATGGTATACAGAGCACACCAAGATAGTAGGCAAGTGGACATGAAGAGAAACAAAGAAATACAACAATGGAATTACAAATATAAGTGGCAGAAAAATAGCTGGTATCCAGGTATATTGGAACAGTGTATATGGGCACTTTGTTAATTTCAGCAAGTGCCAGTGTTGAGTCAAGCTTTCAACAGACAGCTGACATCAAATGTGATGTTGCTGGGTCCCACTGGGGCCCTGGCTTTGTGGGATAGGCTGAGTGTGGGCACAGCATCTGTGCCCAAATATCAGCTCTCCAACAAGCCTACTTCAAGAGAATACACCACCTGATTCACATGACATCACTATGGTCAATCTTCCTGTTTGGGTTCATGTGTTCCTCCTGGGGGCTAGGTGTTGTTGCTCAGGCTGTGTGTGGGTGAATTCTGTGTGCCCAAATCACAGCCTTTCAACACACCTACTTTCAGTGTATTCTGAGAACTTCTGGCCTCACTGTTCCTCATCTTCCCCTTATCTCCCACTCAACATTGCCTGGGGGGTTCATATAATGGCCAATTTTGGCATTCTTGGCCTTAATTGATTCGTCTGATTTGTCTGAATCCATTGAGCATATTGACACCACAAACTGACCACCTTCCACTGTGCTATCCTCAATCTTCCATTTTGGGTTCATGTGCCCCCCTTGGGCACTAGGTGTTGTTTCTCAGGCTGTGTGTGGGTGTATTCTGTGTGCCCAAATCACAGCTTTTCAACCCACCCCTATTAAATATATCCTGAGATCTCATGGCCACACGGTTCCTCATCTTCCCCTCACCTTCCCTCACCACCACCAGGGATGCTCAAATATTTGCTGTTTCAAGCATTATTAGCCTTGTTTGATTCCTCTTACCACCCAAACCTGTGCCCCTTTCTGCTGCTCTCTCAAATTCTTCCATCATTCCATTACTATGTACTAGTATATTCATGGTGAATCTATCATGCATGCCCCCCATTGAACTATACCTAGTCCACCCACCTGCATTTTGATGTGGTACTCAATGCCCTATGTGATCTCTTTCATATGATTGAGCCAAGCTACTGAGCTGTTGGCCTTAGTTGCACATAATGCACAGCCATGGGGTTGTACTGAATATTTGAGAAGTCCTTCATCTTCAGGCTGTTGACAATGGTTGATGTCAAATTTGATGTCAAAACCATCAATACAAGGTCAAAATTCAGTTTTTGATCATCATTTGACATCAGCCCCAATTTAAGCCTCTCAGGCCAGGACAAAACATCAAAATAGTACTCCTTTTGAGCTAAGGCTATATGGCTGACCAGCCTGCTCACACCATGAATAAAATCCACAACATTTTTCATGTGTGACTCCTCAAACCCATTTGCCCTGACCACTTTCCCAATCACACCCAACCCCCTCCCCCACCCATTGAAATCACTGAAATCATCAACAGCAAAACTGACTGCCATCATCATGGTAACAGTATAGTTTATCACATATGCTGGTCTGGCTACAAGCATACTGATGACAAGTTCAGCTGGCTCCCAGCTGCAGAACTTGCCAATGCTCAGGATGCAGTGATAGACTTCCATCAACTACACCCCAAAAACCAGGAAGAGAAGTACTCAACCTATCTGTGTAAACCATGAAAACCTCCACAACACCATGATCATTAGTCACCCCTATTTCTCTCTCTCTCTCTCTCTCTCTCTCTCACTATCCCTTTTTTCCTTCCTTTTTCTCTTCTCCCCCTTTTGCTTCCTATCTTCCTCTTGCAACTTTTCATTCACTACTCAATTCATCACAACCACATTTTCAAAAAACAAAGTTTTTTCCTTTTAATCCTCCTCCTCCTCCTTGTGCTGCTCCCTCATGAACTCTTGCCCCACCTCAGCATACTCAGTGACATCCACCCATTGTTGCCACACACTACAACAGTTACCCACTCAGTCCTTTGTGAGAACCAGTGCACTCTCCAACCTCTGGACCTCCAACTCTGCCACTTCCACCTTACACAATGACTCCACATCAGGAAAACCAATTTGCTCCTGAGATTGGACTCATCTCTGAAGGCTTCTGAAGGCTTCTGAAGACTTCAAAGATCTTAGAAGACACTTGAGATGTGGAAGCTTGGAGAATATAAAAATTTAGAGGAAAAGGCTGTTATTGATTGTTGAAGGCATGCATATAGGATCACTTTTACTTGAAAACTGATTGATATAAAATGAAGAATTTTTTGCATAACTATTTTTACCATTCAACACAGAGTTACAAGCACCATCAATAACAGGTGCAAGGGGGGAGTGAGAAAAGTAATAGAAGATAGTGGGACAACACCACTGGCATGAATTCCCTTTGCCCACATTGCACTGCCAAGACTCAACTCAGCAGCAATGAGTTCAAACTGTTGTCCTTTATTATGTAACCCTGCAGTCTGCATGCCTATATAGCAGGAGCTGAGGGCCTTTGTAGTGTGAGGCTACAGATGATAATGGTATTTCCCCTGATGACTAAGTGGACGTGAATGAATTCGATAGACCGGAGAGCCCTAGTTGCTCGGGTGATTAGCAGGAAGGATATTATTAGAGAGTCCTTAGATCTGTTGGCAAGCTCAAGCTCACCCTTTTATACTATGTACAAGATATTAAAGAAACTACAGGTGAATTGTAGAATGTTTGGGTGCTATACTACTGGCACCAACAAGAAGGACATAGAATGTTCTCTTAGGTATATTATTACCATAAGAGGGTGGTAGGGGAGTTGCACTTGATATGGTGTTAAGTCCATATAGGGGTATTGCCACTTTGGGCTGATTATATAATTAACTCTTTATTTTTATTCCAACACTCCCCCTCAAGTGCAACACAATCCAAGTCCAGTGATGTGGCGGTCCAATCTTGCACCCATGAGTGCTTTCGTAAGTATATCAGCCATCATGTGCTCCATAGGGCAGTAAACAAAATTAAATGATCCATCTTTAATGGTCTGGCAGATAAAATGGAATCAGATATCAATGTGTTTTGTTCAGGTGTGATAATTATCACCCATAGCAAGTTGTATTGCGGCTTGATTGTTGCAATAGGGAGTTGTAGGTTTAAGGGAAAAATGAAATAGCTCAGCAATTAGGCTTCGTAGCCATATGCCCTCTTTTGCTGCATGAGTCACAGTGATGTATTCTGCCTTGGCAGTTGATAGGGTAACGAGTTCTTGTTTTCTTGAACTCCATGAGACGGTTCCACCATTAATTAGATATGCATATCCGGAGATCGTGCATCTATGGTCTTGTGTGGCCCCATCTGCATCTGTAAAACCGAGTAGATCACATGGCTTAGTGCCATATACAAGATTGAATTCTTTTGTGCTGGCTAAGTATTGTATGACCCATTTAACAGCTTCCCAATGTATCGGACCCAGATTATTAAGGAATTGGGATAACGTGGATATGGCAAAAGAAATGTCTGGCCTTGTGGCCACAGACACATACATAAGGCTTCCTATAGCTTCACAATAAGGAGTACACCTCATCTGTTCAATATTCGCAGGATTATTTTCATTATCTATTTGGGTATGTGGCCCCTGGTTCCATTGGAGTGTTAACAGATTTTGCATTGCTGAGGGAGAATCGGGTGACTATTGAGTTAATATACAACATTTGGGATAATTAGATTGTCCGTAAATTGCGGTCTCATTAGACTTTAATTCCTAATAGCCAATGTAATGGCCCTAGGTCTGTAATGGCATATTTTTCATTGATTTTCTTTTTGTATTCATCAAGTAATTTTCTTGATGCACTGGTGAATGTACAATAATCAATGTGAATGGCCAATATTAATTTTTCTCCATTTCTTTGTGTATGGAAAACACCAGGGTTGGCATGGCTCGCACTAAATCCAAGATCATTAAGCACCTGTGAAAGTGAGTCATACCATCGTCTTCCAGCTTGTTTAAGACTGTAGAGTGTCTTTTGTAGTCACAAAATAGTGTTCTTCCCCTGAGGTTCATATTCAGGGGGGAATTGCATGTATATCTCTTTGTCTGCATCTAATTCACCATTTAGGTAAGCACCATTAAAGTCAAATGAATCAATCTCCCAGTCTTTCTCCATGGCCATTGCAATAATCATATGGAAACTGGCAAGTTGTGCCACTGGGGAATAGGTTTCATAGTAATCAACACCATATATTTGAGTAAATCTGCAGGTCACAAGCTGTGCCTTGTATTTTTGGATAGTACTGTTGGCTTTTCATTTTATTTTGAATACAAGTTTGCAGTCAACAATATCTTTGCCCTGTGGCCATGGCACTTCCTCCCAGGTTCCAGCGTCTTTAACAGTCTTGAGTTCTATGTCAATGGCCTCTTTCCATTTTGGCCAATCTGTTCTTAATTTCACCTCTTCCAAGGACTTGGGATCACCATCAATGTCTTGTATTGCCCCATAGACAGCTTCATTGAATTCCATGTGATACACAGCATCATTTTCAAAATTAACTTCAGGGGTGGCAGTGCTCCCCCTGACACTGGGTATTTTATCGTCTGGCTTGGAATTCATATACCCATGTACAGTACCTTCACCCTGTTCAAGGCATTGTACATACTGCGAGGGTTTTGGGACATGTGCTGAATGTTGCTCAGGTTCAGCAGGCCGGGTCATGCGCAGTTTCCTGATCTGGATTTATATAGGGGGTGGGGGATCTAGCATTTTGCCTTGAGCTTGAGCTGGGCATATCAAATGGAATTTCAATTGTCAACATCACAAACTTGATGTTTCATTCAACGGAAATCTTATTCCATCCCTTCCAATAAATTCTATGGGCATGGGGGCTGTCATTATCATAGCCCACCCAAAATGCCTCATTTGCCCATTCATCCAATTTGGATTCTGAGTCATTATGGACCCAGACTCATTGGCCCCATTCAGGAACATTTCCCAAATTCGGTTTTTCTTTTGTGAGTCGTTCAAGTGGGGTCATGTTCCCTAAAACCCATGTGGAAGTATGGTTCTTGAGCCATACAGCCCAATTCACTGCCTCTCCCCACAGATTTTTGGGTAATCCGGACTGATGCAACATAGTGTGGGTTCGCTCAAGGATTCTTCTATTTAGGGACTCAGCAACTCCATTATGTTGTGGAGTATCATGTGTAGTTAATCGTCATTCTGTCCCCTGATTACATAAGAATGTGCTGAATGTGGTACTCATATATTCGCCCCTGTGGTCAGACCAAAGTCTTTTAATTTGAACTCCATGTTGGGTTGTTGCCCATGCTACAAAGTCTTTGTATGCATTAAAGGCCTCATCTTTTGTCCGTATGACCTGAATTTTTGTATATTGCATTGTGTCATCCATAAATGTTATGTAATATGATCACCCACTGAGCAAATTAAGGGGGGATGGTCCCCAGACATCCGTATGTATTTCTTCCCCAAAGGAAGATGCAAGGGGTGCAGTTCTTTCCTTTTTTCCTTGTGGCCTTTCCATACTTGCATGAGTCACAGGAAAATTCTGTAATGTCATCCACAAGTTTAATGCCCTGGATAACATTATTTTTGATGAGGGAATGGATTGAGTTGATTGAGATGTGACCCAACCTCCAATGAAGCTCTGAGAGCTTAATTGTTTCATCCCCAGTACTAGCAGCCACATTGGCATGCTCAACTTTATATAGGCCATTATTGCCTACTGGAATTTCCCCAATAATCACACCCTTGGGATTCTTTATTTTGCATGAGGTTCCATCAAATAGGACCCTGTGGCCTGCTTTTGTAATCTGATTAATTGAGACGATGGTGAGTCCCATTTCTGGAGCATGTAAGGCATCATGTAATATAACTGGGGTGAATTTTCCACCATTTGGCACCTGTATTTTTAAATCACCAGTGCCAATAGCATAAAATATTCATTTGTCAGCCATGGTAATTGGGCAAGGGTCAATAGAGTGATAATTAATGAATTGCTCTTTGTATGGTGACATATGCCTTGTTTCCCCTGAGTCATATAATTTGGTGTAAATAGGGGAATTTATTTGTGAATTCATCATGGCCACAGTATTTGTCTCTGGCCTCATGGCCTCAATTACAGCCCATGCCTCAACATCAGCATGCTCTGTGGCTGTGGCTGTGCTTTCCTTTGCACCCGCCCTGGGATTTGTGGACCATCCTATTGACAAGTGATTATAGATCATGAGTACAATGCAGCACAGAAACTTGACAAGATCCAACATGAGTATGAAGAGAAGTGAAAGGAGGATATAAAGGACAACACGGAACTACTGGACCAGTTAAGTCGTACCATCGCCAATCACAACCTCCAAATGGATTCTCTCATGCCACCCCTCTCTCTTCTTTCAGCAACCCTACATCAATGAGAAGCTGACCTCAAGGCGAAAGCCAAGGACCTTGACAGACATGACTTCAAACTTTTACAACATGAGCAGTGTGTAACCAATTGGCATGATCAGCTACTCTATCCATCTATGTATCACCATGTTACCCAAGTCAACTGTCTTGCTAAAATCTTTATCCAAGCAGCAGATATCATGCAACAGCAGCATCACTTAGACACCCCATATACAGCATTTGTCCTTCATCATCATATCACTCCTGCACTCACCAAGTTATCTGAATCCCTCCATGCTTCACATGATCTCGCCCCTTCCATCTCGACCAATGACCAAGCCATCGAATATTATAAAAAATATGTGTATGACATTCAGTATGACTTAAAAAACAATGAATGGGCTGAATTCAAGGACACCCTGACTGCGTATGAACTAACAGACCTTCCATCCAACCCAGCGACTGACGAATCAGACAACGACACAAACGGTTGGTAGCCCATCACCATGACTTGTCCTTGTCTCACAGTACATATGCCTTGCCCAACGCAATCCTCCATCCTCTCCCCTTCCTTTCCCATCCTCTTTCTCTCTCTCATTAAAAACAAAAAGAAATATGTGCTTGCCCCAATGTACCATCTCTCTCGCCTGAAGGAAAAACCCCTCCTTTGCTCTTCTTTCTCTCCATGTAAAACTATGTCACCTGTTGGCAAAACAATGTTCATTTCTCCTAACTCTCATTTCTCTCAAAGTCTGAAAGCCTCTATGTCACTTGAATCCTTTTCTTAAGACTGACCTTGCCTGGTGATGTGAACTTGTCAAAAAAAAAAAAAAATCAAAATCAAAATAAAAATCAAAAGAAAAACAACAAGTCAAAAAAAAGAAACAAAGTCATAGCCCGCATAAAAACAAAAATTCCACAAGTCTGTAACAACAAAACCATGCTAATTAGGAGACTCACAACTTAACCAGTAAACAAAAACAATGGCCAATTAATCAAAATTTTGCTGAACCCAAAACCAAAACCAAACCCAAACCGAGTGCCCTGAAAATCCAAAGGTCCTCTCAAGTCTAGACCATCTCAAATCCATTCATAAAAAAGCACTTCTCACACAAAATCCTCTTTCCTCATCCCATCCACTGACTCTAAAAAGAACATATGTCAAAAACAATGTGACTTGTATAAATGCTTACCTAAAAAGGGGTAGGACACCATCAAATATGCCTACCAACGTACTCACCAATGGCATTTCTGAAACTCACACAGAACTCCCATCCAACCTCGACAATGTATACATCCCAGAGGATATGACAGGATACATGATTTTCTTTGTACAGCACGTCAGGGACTGAAATGACCCAATCCTGAATCTTCACATTGGACAAAGAGGTTACTTTTGCCCCAACACGACAACCACAATCCAAACGTATACGATTGCCCACCTTGAATCATATTGTGTAACTTGAGAATACTCCGATGACTCTGATTTTCACATGAGGGTACAGATAAGAATGGTCATATATGGGAATGTTGATAGAGATGCAGTCCACCTTCCTACGTTCACCCATCATCCTCCCAAATAAACCATCATCGTTGTCGTTGAATCACCTCTAAAAATAAAAAATCCTCCTCTATCGCGAAAATGCCAGACAAATGAAAAACACCAAAAATGGAAAAGGGGAATATGGACAGCAGATCTGGTCACATGTCAAAACTGAATAACTGGATACAAAAGTCATTAAAAATGTGGACCAAACACCTTCATCTTCAAATCCAAAAACTTCCTGCTACAACCTTGAAAAAGCCATGAACTTGAACAGTATGTAAAAACCATGATCATTAAGGACCTTCATTAAACATTCAGGAACTCAGGCAATATCGAGAACTCAGGCAATAATTCGAATTTGATGGATCAAATTCCTCTCTCATGTCAGGACTTTGAAGCAATGGGAGAAACTGAAATTGGCCTTGGAACCTTCGTAACTGACCATGACTTGCACTACCTAGCACTATGCATAGGAGAATTCGGCATATTCTATCCTGACATCAAAAATGACACCAATCACTTCTATTATGCCTACTTAAGCCAAGTCCGAATCAAGGACTTCAGTTCAGACAGTTGCCTTTTTGTTTGAATCCACCTCATCCTCATAGTATTTGGTGAAATGGACAATGAGTGCCCATACCCATACTTCACCCATGCAACCCCCATTGTCATTTGATCCTTTTCGAAATAAAACATCACCTCTGCCCATACCCTGATGACATTGACATATGAGAAGATGACAGCAAAATATGAATGGAAGCAACCCTGCCAATCAATGAAGGAATCCAAATCCATGGAAAGCCTAAGCAAAATTAAATGGACACATGGTCATTGGTCTACGATGCAAAAGTGACATAAAAGCAAATCGAATGACTGTCCGCAAGGCACAAATCAAAAAGTGTTCACCATGCCATTGGAACTTCACACGATTATATATCAGCAATTCGATTACCCATACCCTGAACCATTCACCCATCTCAAACCCCACATGATTATCCGCTATTATCCAAATCCCCAAGTTGCATTCGATGGTGTTATAAAGACAAAAAGAGTCAACTGGACAACGTACAAGTTCAGAGAACTGCATAACAATCAACCCACAATATGCCATGATCTCGAAATCAAATTTGTCCTTCTCCTCTGCATTCCAGAAAACACAACTGTACCTCATTGAACCTTCTCCACAGACACTCTTGACCTCCACCCAAACAATATCATCCAAAGTGGGTATTCACTTAAAAATCCTAGGACAATACAAAGGAAAGCTATTAAAAACGCGGATATTAAAGACCCATACCCAACAATAAGTGACTTCTATCACCAAATTTGAAATGTAAACTCACAGGAAATCTCACTTTGGTTTGAAGGATGGACATGGTGGTTCTACATGAGGAGGCACAATCAGATCTCAATCATATAACTGTGGAAAAAGGCAAATGACATTGCAAGGGGCTGCAATTAAAAGTGTTCACCATCTGTGGAAGATAAAAACATCCAGTATCAGAAAATGCGGAATCACACCACTTCCAGCCATTGGACAATCACATGACCAATCACAAAATTAATTATGGCTATGTGCAGAAATTGAATTCGTTCTATAACTCCATCAGTTTTGATTGGAGAAATACGCCCATATAATGCTTAGAAAGCTACGATTCACACCTTTCAAACGGTACCAAACACAAGTCTAACGGACCAAAACTGCACTCTCCAGACCAATTTTACTATCAAAATCCGGAATTTCCAGTAAAAAACAAATTTCTCCATCAGTTCGCATTCAATCCTCTCGGAACAACTGTGCTTAGAAAGATATAAAAAATCCACATCCAACGGTACTAAGTTCGCGAAGAACATATCAAAACTGAACTCTACAGAATGATATTACTATCAGAATCAACACCCATCAGTAAAAAGTGAATTTCTCTGTCAGTTTACATCGGATCTTCTCAGAAACACCGCGCCCAGAAAGCTGTTAAAAATCCGCATCTAATGATATTAAGAACGTCTATTACAGATGCAAACTGCTGTTTCTGCATCAAATCCCATCCCATGCACTTGTCCCCATTATCAACCAGCAACAAAACACCTTAACCATTGGACTATGCCCAAATTAATCTCCAAAACCTGGAGATATCCTTTCATTTCACCTCCAGAATGCTCCACATGGTCAGTGACCACATGCTCCAAGCATTCCACATGCTCCAAGCATTCCACATGCTCAGCAAATTGGTGACATCGCCCTCCCTCATGATTCCTTTTGTTCTTCTTATGCATGACTCAGCTATGACTGCATTATGACATCATCTTGTTATTTTCTTTTGTTCTCACCTATGACTCACATATGACTCACCCATGAGGGAGTCATATTTCTTAAACACAGCCACCTTCAGAAAGGTATAAAAGCTGGTAGATTTCCTGTATCCCCCCCCCATCATCTCCTCTCTGGAAATCATCACTGTCAACCACTGTCAACTTTTCTGCTTGCCTCTAAAGAACAGTCTATCTATAAGCCATCTGGAGCTAAGTCATCTTCAAGGTTGTTGAGACAAAGCCACTGGTAGCCCTCTATGTGAATCACTAAAGCCAAGGATAGTTGCAGGACCTAAGGTTAGAGTTGCTGGACATCCAAGGAAAAGTAAGCATAACGAAATATGAATCAGGTTTTGAAGAAAGAAGGAAGAAACACACTAACAAGACTAACCAAGCACTGACCAGTCTGTAGCCCACAGATATCCGCATTTTGACCAGGAGAACATAAACAAGAGTACACAAATATCAGTAAACAGACCAACACAACACAAACGATGTATAAGCCTTTCCACAAGCATCCCAGATGTATAAGCCTTTCTATAAGCATCCCAGATGATATATCATTGACTACAGCCAGTCCATATCCCATCCTATTCTCCACTGAACACCATACACATCTTGCAGAGTGTGATCAACCATTGAAGTGAACCAACCCAACGAATAACAACAGAAATACAGTCTCCCATCTACACACTGGCTGAACCAGATTTTGATTTGACAGTCATCGGAGCTCCCAACCCTTCTTCTATAGCAGCCATAATTGAATTTATTGTATTATCGTATGAATCGGGGAGTGATCCCAACAGTGTATTTCCGTATTCTTTGTCTGTAATTGTGGCCCCCATGGCTGCCAATTGCTCTTTTAAATCCGCGAGTTTATCGAAATGTGCCCAGACATCATCGTCTGGGCCACAGCATGTATTTTGTAATTGTTTATGTAAGTCGACCAAAATTAATTTAGATCACCCTTCATACAAGGCCCGGAGCTGTTCCCACACCTCCTTTGCCTTCAGTCTGGCCTTAATCTGGCCGAACACCATATCTGGGACTGAGCCTGCCACTAGTTGCTTTACCATGGCCTCATCCCTTCTCCATCTTGCTTCTGGCATAAGCCCATCAACTGTACTGGCCCCAGAATAATCTGATGTAATCATGTCATTCAAAAGGTGCTCAAGTAGCCCCTTGGTGTCCAGAGCCCACATAATTCAGTCATGGTACATGACCCAATTGGCCCCATCTGCTGGTAATTTTGTTATCCTGATCTTGAATTCATCACTCATAGCTGTAAGGTGTTACAGGTAGTGTCAAAGATATAGGGGTAAATGTTTTTTTATTATAGGAGTGGTGATGGACCCATAACCTAGTGTGAGGCTACGGATGATAATGGTATTTCCCCTGATGACTAAGCAGATGTGAACAAATTCAATAGACTGGAGAGCCCTAGTTGCTCAGGTGAATTAGCAGGAAGGATATTATTAGAGAGTCTTAGATCTGTTGGCGAGCTCAAGCTCACCCTTTTATACTATGTACAAGATATTAAAGAAACTACAGGTGAATTGTAGAATGTTCAGGTGCTATACTACTGGCACCAACAAGAAGGACATAGAATGTTCTCTTAGGTATATTATTACCATAAGAGGGTGGTAGGGGAGTTGCACTTGATATGGCATTAAGTCCATATAGGGGTATTGCCACTTTGGGCTGATTATATAATTAACTCTTTATTTTTATTCCAACACTTTGACTCTAATGGATTCTGTTATGTAACCTGGCAGTCTGTCTGTGTGCCTGTACAACAGGAGCTTGGGGCCTTTGATTCTGACTTGTGGATTCTATTATGTAACCCAGCAGTTTGTGTGCCTGCATAGTGGGAGCTCAGTCCAACTTGCAGATTAGTCATGTGATCTAGTCATGTGATCAATGCTTGAATGCACCACTCTTGAGGAGTATTCATTGGATTTCTCTGTCAGTTTTTATCCACTCCTCTGGAAAAATGGTGCACAGAAAGCTATGAGTCATGCCTATCAAATGGTACCAAATATAGGTCAGGCTCATTGGAACTCTTGCTTCCATCTAGCCCTGTTTTTACACATTTTCACTGCTTGCCAATGCTCCCCATGCTCTTCCCCCTCAAATATTATCCTATCTGGAATCCTGGGGCCAGGGTGGGAAAAAAACAGCTTAAAAAGATAATCATCTGGCAGCAGTGTTGCCATGAGTCAATTTGAGTCAGCAGAAGCCATCTGGGGGTGAAGCAGAAGAAAATGTTGTTTATGTACTGTAATTTTTTCAAACTCCGCTCTCTTCATCCAACTTCCTTCACACATGTTCCTCCTCCTTTACCTCCTCATCACTGTGCCTCCATCCCATTCTCTTGCTTGTTCTCAGTCTTGGTTCCATATATAGGACTGGCACATGTTAAACCCTGGTGCATGGGGGGGATGATGAATGGATGCTGCAGTGTGTATGGCACATCCCTATCTCTTAACAGATTTTCTAACCAGTTGCTTGTGTGCAGAATAACATGTACTGGATATGTATGTATATTTTGTATCTGTCCTTGGTGCTGAACTGACTTGCTGCATTTTAGGTGTGTATTGGGTATCTATTCTGGTAAGTCTCATCTGTGTTCAAATATTTAAACACTAGACACTGAAATCCATGCTTCCCATATACAGTTTTGTCTTTTATGCTGGAGATTGTTTTGCAACAACAGTTTTATGATGGGATGGCCTTATGCATAGTCTTTTTGCTGTCAACTTTTCACCCAATAGACTCTAAATATAGCTAGTTTTATCTCTGTTTGATTGAAGCCTCAGAGCTTATAGAGCTTGGCTTCTGTGATGCAAAGACACTTCAGAAAGCTCCAGAAGGCTTCAGAAGGCTTCAGAAGGCATGAAGCTTATGCTTTGAAGGCTCAGAACAAGGACCATGCTTATTTTGGTTCTCAGGCTTCAAAGCCTTCAGAAGTCTCTGAACCCATTCTTGGTTTTCCTGATGCACAGCCTCCCACTGCACAAGCATGGTGCATTGCACCAACTCAGTCATGGGATCCTCAGAGCTCATCATCACAGTCCACACCCACTGCATCAACACATCCATGGTAAGTGACCATGAACCCCCCACTACAAAAACCCCACCTGACAACTTGTCCTTATCTGAAGGCAACAATGGGCCACTCACCATCATCACTGCAAGCTGCAGTCTCCTCTCATTCATGAATAACCATGACTTGGTCTGCAACCCTTTCAACACAATGCCTCCACCCCATAACTGCCTCCTCCATATTGGGAATGAGAGGGGACAGATTGAGCAGTTGCCCCTGTGCCTGCACCTGCTGCTACACCCCAAGTCAATAAACCACCATGATCAAAAAAGCCAAAAACCCACTCACCTCCCACTTGACCAACTCACCCTTTGATTTCTTGACTGCCTCAGCAGTCATGGGAATATCCATGGCAGCACTCACCTTAAGAGTCAAGATGGCTTCATCTGCCATTGCAATGATAGTAGTACAGAACCAGAAAAATCCACAACAAACCCACCCTTTATAGAATCTGTTGTTGGAGGGATAAATCCCTACACCATAGAAACCCCATCCAAGACCAATTTTCCAAACAAACAAATGAATTGATCATTGATCCAGTCTTTAATTTTCACATTGTTCATTCATTGGAGAAACAGTCCAAATCCCACACATCCAAAACCCCTCATTCCACATTGTTCCTTTGCCTTAAGGGCAAAGTACTGTGATTATGTAATGACATGGACTGTGCCTGGCCTTCATTCTGGACCCACAGACCTGTCACATGATCCAGAAAGGGATCATGTCACTCTTAAGGAGTATTTTTCAAATTTCTCTCTCAGTTTTGATTGGATTGACTCAAAACAACTGTGCCCAGAAAGATACAAATCGTACCTATCAAACTGTACCAAACATGTGACAAACGGATCAAAATTGCAGTCCCTGTACTATTATCTTTCCATGATTCATACTCTGAAGGAATATTTCTTGATTTTCAAAGCCAATTATTATCTAATTTGTTTGTGACTACCACACCCTGAAAGCTGTTAAAAGTGTGCATTGAATGGTACCAAGGGCAAAATGATCTGATAAGAAGTCCAATTTTCACAAGACAACACCCTCTGCATGACTCCCCCCTTGCTCCACCAACACAAATGACAAATTGGTTCCAGCCCTCTTAATTCCAATGCAAGGGACACTCAGGGTGACCTATTCCACCATTTCTTAAGGGAATCTATCCAGTTTTAAGGGAGTAATGCCTTGTAAAGTGTTTTTTTCTCTTTTTCACTTGATTCTTGAATATCTCCACCAGTTTTGAAGCTTTTAGCTTCATTTCTTTTTCATTATGCTTCCCTTATCTCTTCTTTTCTTCCGGAATTTTGAATTGTGGTCTGGAATGTATATAAAGGGGAGGGAGCATGTAAATAGTTGGTTTTTCCCCCTATCACAGTCTGAGGCACTGAAGTGTTGTTGCTGTCTGGAGGAGATTTCCCACTTGTCAAGACTGTGTATAGCCACATTAAGACTGAATAGTCAAGAGGACAACTTCAGGGTGTGGCCTTGACATCTTTATTTTGTGACACTGATCCATTCCCTTGAGCAATCACTGTTCATTGGGATTTTCTACTATCCAAAAAGACCTTCATTTCCCTGGACCTGAACATTCAAATTGTCCCCATGGCTCCCTACATTTGTCCTCTCCTCAATGACATGGACAGTAGTTGGATTGGTCCTTAACAATCCTGCTTACACCATCATGGCATCTGCCAAACCTGCTCAAACCCCAACACATCCCACACCTCAATAATGCACTTCAAGGGCTCTGCACTTAAAGGGGGGGTACTGTTACAAGTCATACTCATGTTATGAGTCGTACTTGCAACCTTGTGAGATTAACTGCGGCTCTCCCACAATCATGTGACCTCACTGCCCATTGCTTACAACTCCCAATCCTCCTTCTTTATTAATCCACTCCTTCCTGCTTACATCTCCCCTTCCCTTATTCATCCTCCCTTTCTTAGTAACTACCTTACCAATCCCTCCTTGATCTCTCAGTATACAAGTAGCTACCTTTTGTAACCTCACTCCTTAGAAGATCAAGAATATATTGTCAATTGAACTCTCACTCTCATGACTAGCCTTTTGTCTCTTGTGAACTTCTCTTTTGTGTTAACCTTCATTGAGAATTAGTCTTCCACCCCACTCCTCTCACATACTCATCTTTCATGACCTTATGTAATCCTTGCACCACAACTCCTTGTCAATCATCTTAAGGAATTCTCTTTCATACTTGACTTGATTACATAATCAAGTTCTCATACTACAAATGACCTTTAACAGGACCATCCATTACCAAGTGGTAAATCATGAAAAAAAAATGAATATGTGTTCCCCTTGAGTTTGGAGACCATGATGAAAAGGCAGAAGCCCTGGGTGGGTATGCCAGCCTCCCTGTAGAGACCTTGTACAGATGAATTAAACTGACTATTTCTGTCCCAAGTGTATGGCAGGTAAGGTCCCAAATAAATTATCTGATTTTTCCAGGCAGCCCAATTGGTTCATAAAAGAAGAAAAATGACATTAACAAAACCATGGATGTTTTTGAGATTGTAGGGCAACATTTGAGGCTGTTGAGTTTCTTGTCCCAATAAATCACATGAGTTGTTTGGTGCCCTCATACCAAGTTGGACAGGATGTAGGCAGGAACACCAGCCTCAGACAAGATACTGGACAATATTGTGTAGAAGCTTGATTGAAGAGAGCATGGTGCTCCTTTTGGGATAAAGAACCTTGTGTGTTGCGGAGGTACAAACCAGTGGGGTATGTACATGAAATACCTACGTTATATATAGTAAAAGGAGGGCGGCCCTAGAGTGGGCCGGACGTGCGGAGAGGGGTAGAGGCACGAGAGGGGCGAGCGGCACGTGACAACGTACGCCGTAGTCGATAACCGCCCATTTCAACAGCTCCATCAACATTATATACATAAGTATGTATGATAACCTGAAGTCTCTTTCAAGTCAACACTAAGTCTAAGTCAAGTCTAACGGAAATCTCTCGGAGTCGCCCGAAGTCGAGTCCAAGTCAGTTCAAGTCAAGTCGCGGCAACACTAGCGGAGCTCCAATCTCATCTGATTCTGAGAGCACTTTTCAACCTATGATGGGCGACAGCGACCTGGAATCCTTTGTGACCCATG
The DNA here is from genome assembly GCA_014904985.1 of Hydnum rufescens UP504. Lineage (NCBI taxonomy): Eukaryota > Fungi > Basidiomycota > Agaricomycetes > Cantharellales > Hydnaceae > Hydnum > Hydnum rufescens. The sequence continues at coordinate 85,409 of MU129108.1, forward strand.
ACCGAACCTATGATCTATGTAGAACGCTAGCACAATTCCCAATCACCTCAAAAGTGGACTTGGTGTCATACTTATCCGCAAACAATTCATCGATCCCTTTCCTTCGTCGCACTTCTCTAGTGGTCTTACGGAGTCCTTCAATCGCGGCACAGCATCCTATTCTCCAGTGACGGGCCCGAAGACGATGTGGTGTCCAATGAACCTGCACAGTGGAGGATGAAAACCCCCCCGCGGCAAATCGTACAGGTACCCTATACGACGAGACGCTTCTCGGCCTTGGCTCTTACTTGATGGTCTTGTCAGTTCGTGATGGTCCCTTAGCACCAGCATAACCCTGTTCTTAAATCGGAAATACGTCTTCCAAGCCAAGTCCCCTCGCGTCCGTTATTTTTCTTAGTACAGGTCGTGCGGACCGTATGAACATGGTGAAATAAATTTACGAGGCGAGCCGGGCGAGGAGTGTCTGCTCAGTAAACCTCTCATTTACCCTGTCGATGCAGTGATCTAGGTAAGTGTACGTGATCTACGCGTGTTTTGGCCGTTGTGTCTCTTTCACTCCAGATTCACCTCGTCCTTGCGGGAGTCTAGAAAACTGTAGGACACATACCTGTCCCATTTCCCGCGCCTTAGGTTTTCCATGTACTTCACTATCACTCAGCCTACAAGGGCGTTGTTTGGACTTTGGATCTCCCGCGGTGTATTTTCTTCATCCATTCTCCCTTCATTTGCTCATACCTAAATAGGTGGCGAAGACACTTACCCAACATCAAAACTCGGAGCCGCAAGGAGCCTGTGTAACTCATTCTTTCCTTGGTCGTCTTCTGAGTGGAGGGCTGATCCGCCTCCCTACTCAGGGAGAATGAAAGAAGCAACCACGTTTTACCGTTCTTGTGTTCAGTGAGAATAGCGTTGGAAGACTTGGGGCGATGGCTGCGAGACCACGTCGACCCATACCACGAAGATATGTCCAAACTTGAAACGATACGACACACAATAGGAAGTGTCCGTGTACACGATGTTCAGGATCAGTCTGGGTGTATGTACTTAGATTCTGTGAGCCGTTCGCCGTGACGGGGACGACAAAATTGCAAGGGTGCGCGGTTATGAGTTCGTTGAAAGTTTTCGTCGAAGAGGCGGGGAGGTTTGAGTTGGTCAGCCATGTTCAGGAAAGCCTCATGCAAGCATATACTGACGGAGTAGCGGAAACAGATGGGGATTGAATGGAGATCATCCGATTCGGACACGTGGCTATGCCTCTTGTATTGGATTCCCTGCGTTTCTGATTCCTAATGGCAAACAGAGACAGAGCGAGGTTGCCCATTCTCATGCCTCCGGTCTTATTTCCCCCTGGATCCGGTGCTGACGCCACCGACTCTTTTGCTGCTATCGCTGAAAGGAACCCTCCAGTCGACTGGACGTTTCCTGACTTTTATACGGAAGTTACCTCTCCTTCCTCTGCGTAAGCCATCCTGTTGAATACGTGTGGCGGCATAATAACGGAGACTTTTGGTAGGCTACGCGCATTTATATCAGGGAATGTCCGAGGCATTGCGTGTTGCCTGGACTGGGTTGGCATGGTTTATCATGTCCTTGTATTCCAGGCGGCTGAATGAACTTCCAGGACTATTATCTGCTCATGAGTGTCCACATCCAGAACCAGAGGGTGCCAATTGTCTGGCTATGGGCAGAGAGGCGGTCCAATAGCAACCCGGGTACAATCCGATTCTCCGTCGACCGCTCTAAGCTCAGGGAGGCACGCGACGATTATGCCATGGCCACCACATTTGCTGCCCTGAATTTCCGTCACGTTATAGACCTTCTCAATAATATTAATGTAGTAGCCCCCTCGACTTCGACGTACCCTTGGTGGTGGACTTGCATCAACTTTGGAACACTTCATCAAGGCTTCGGGGATCTTGGGGCAAACCACCCTCACCAGGCTGGCTCGAGAAGAGCATCTTGTTTTCCCCAAGCTACGCGACCGGTGTAGAATTCATGCAGCGCCAATTTGCTATCCAGTACCCTAACGCGAAAAGGATCTCACTCAGGGACCGGGCCAGATGGAAAAACGAGCCCGCTTCTCCGTCTCAAGCATTCGATTTAACCCTAGCGGGCACGAAAGGGAAAATAGCACATATTGGCTCAGCACCAACCCCACCGGAGGAACATCTCCAACGACCTCGCCCAATGCAGTCACCCAATGTGAATGGTGCTGCGCCTGCTGCTGCCGACGCTGGGAAGAATGGTGGTGAACCGCCTCGAGGACACGAAATCAACCGCTCCACCAATGTACTTACCTCAAAGCCTGTCGAATCCACGACACCATATGATCCGCGTCGTCGTTCAATACCCCGAACCAGGAACACCTTATCTGGCCAAACCGATGAAAGGCGACCAGTGCAACTCGCAAATCCATCCTCAACTCCCACTCCTCCGACTCTGATGTCTCCTAAAGAGGCTTCCACCGGAATAGATGTAGCCACGTCCATTCTGCAAGGTGTTATGATTACGGCTCCTGCAGAAGCTTCGGAACAAGCCCCACATGCCAGCCCACCATTTCCCAATCCCCAAGTCAGTCCCTTCAAAACCCCCAACTTGACTGGCCACATTGTTCGCTTAGGCTCAACACCCATGGCCAGAGGAGGGTACTCCTCAGTCTGGAGAGGTACCTTACTCTCTGCCACCTCCGACGACCCTCACCGAACTCTTCAGGTGCTCTTTTCAATTCATAGCTCCCGGAGGGTGCATCTGCCAACAACCGATTCCCTAGGTCGCTCTCAAGGTGCTTCATGTCCCATATACAGATGAGTCCACAGTCAAACGGAAACTCCACAAGGTAATTTTATCTGATAATTGCACCATGGACCTTCCATTCACAATGGGTGTAGCATCTGCATGTAGAAATGCGCGTATGGGCCCAATTGCATCACGAGAATGTGGTGAGACTGTTAGGTCACACTGAAGAACCTGAAGGGCCTGGTCTCGTTTCAATCTCGTACGTTCACGGTGATGTCTTGAGCTTTCTAGCGAAGAATCCAAGCGTCAATCGAGAGATTATCGTGCGTTTCAATCGATATACTTTCACCCAAATATGGGGTGCATCCCCAACTGAGCTTCATCGTTACAGTGTGCAGATGTTGCACTGGGATTACAGTACTTGCATGAACACAAGCCTCGAATTATACACGGTGATCTTAAAGGGGTATGGTTGAATACATGGTGCGATAGTGCATTGCTGATGAATTGACATGCTCAGCGGAATGTGCTGATCGATGGAGAAGGAAGAGGGTGTATTTGTGATTTTGGACTGTCTATAATTCTTGATGGGGGACCTACTGGCCATACATCATCGAACTTCGGCGGCTCACTGCGATTTCTGGCACCCGAACTTCTCGACGAAACCACTAGAACTGTGGAGACGGACATATATGCCTATGCATGCACTTGTATTGAGGTGCGATCTATTCTTGCTGGGCGGCATGCTTTGTATCTAGCTTGTAATCCTCTATTCCCTGTAGATCTTGTTTAACCAGGAGCCCTACCACCAACTCTCCAAAGAGGCACCCCTAATACGTGCTATATCGAATCGTGAGCCTCCCTATGAACCATCGAAGGAGGAAATCACTTTTCCTTCGATTTTGCGAACCTTGAAGCGCTGCTGGGATCATGATCGATCGAGTCGGCCACCATTGAACTTAATCATCGACACTATAAAGCGCTGCTTGCACCATACCTATCGAACAAATTTAGGTGTCCAACAAGGAATCGTACGTGTTCTCTCTGGAGAGCACTCTACTGGATTATGCACCCAAATTATTTGTTGACAGGGCAGGCATGCTCGGTTTATGTGCCTTCCTGGCGTTGAACAAGCAAGGCTTATATGGGTCGATGACGATGGACTGAGCATTCTGGTGAAATCTTCGACCTCATTCCACCGAGTCCCGATTTATCAGCGCTATCGCTGGGAATTGATGGACAGGCAGAACCTCGAGGGTGCGTTGCGGCTTACTCTCTAACGGAAGCAAAAGCTGATAGGGTATTAGTAGACTCGGATGATGGCTCCGACGCATCCTCTCTCTTGGGGAAGGATGCATCATCACTGGAGAGCCCACCCTACATCTCAAAATGGACGGATTACTCTGTGAAATTTCGCCTCCCCTACTCATCAATGGTGTCCTACGAGTCCTACCACAAAGCTTCTTCGTAAGGGGTATAATGGATGTTAGGCCGAAAACCGACACTGGAGAGCACATCGGAGTAGGCTGTGCCTGCTGGAGGTTGAGTCGAGTCACAGCAATACTAGCCACAATTCCCTTTCCTTACAACCATTCGTCATCTTCTGGCTTAATCCTGGGAGTCATGTTGTGTATGTATGTATGCAACTATGACTGTAGATGCCAATTCCAGACATGCATCAGGAAACCTGACAGCACTCCAGAGCACATCAAAGTTTAGGTTGGAAATTTATCATTTACTTTGGTAGCTTTCACAGCTTTGTTCAGCATTGTTACTTTGCTTTGGCCTCAGAAAAATTCTAGGCATATCGGAGATGCCTGATCGGAGTTTGAAAACCACATCTGTTGCTGATTGTTTGGTCACTTTTGCATCTGTTCCTTGTTCATTCATGTTCAACCCACTTCCCCCCTCCCTTGACCACTCCTCCCCTCTTGCTCTGTCCCCTGTCCCTGCCTCCTACAGGAGCTTAGGCCTAGTTGAGGGCCTTGTGCCAGTGTGGCTGCAACTGAGGCTTGAAGTCTGCCTGAGATGTAAGTTGAGAGTTGCCCCAAAGCTGAGTTGAACTGAACTGATACCCAGTTGACCCATGGTTTAAGCCAGCTCCTCCACCTCACTTGTCCTGACAGCTTCTGCCAACTTGACTTGTTGACACAGTTGGGATTAGTTCAGCTTTGGGGCAACTTCCAGGCTAGTGTTGCCGTGACTCCGCTTGTGCTTGGCTCCCAGACAGCTTCTGCCAACTCAACTTGTGCTGGGGTTCGGCTCAAGCTGATGGATCAACTTGAAAACCATTCAGTTGGGGATCAGTTTGGCTTGACTCAGCTTTGGGGCAACTTCTGGGCAACTTGACTCATGGCTTGAGCAAACATTGAGCCTGAGTCATGGCAACACTATTCCAGGTGACTTGACTTGTGGCTCGAGCCAACTCTGAGCCTGAGCCATGGCAACACTACTTCAGGGTGACCCCTTCATGACTCAACCCATGGCTTGAGCTAACTTTGACCCTGACTCACAGCAACACTATTCTGGGCTACTTGTGCCTTCTTGGTATGTATCCCATCCACCCATGCCCAACTTGGTCCCTTTTTGCTCTCAGTACCTAGATGATTATGTAATTATATTTCTGGCGATTAATGAAGTGTTTTGATTGTACACAATGCAAAGTTCCAAAGCTATCAGAGCTGCTCAAAGAGGCAAAAGATATGAAGTATCAAAGCAGAATCCATGCTCTAGATGTTCAATATTAGGGTAAGACATTTGTTCTGCTTTGTTTGCTTTGTTAGCTCTAGAGTCTCCAAAACAGCTGTTGGGTTTCCTGATGTGTGTACATGTACAACTTGAAGGAGGAAGAAAGGACATCAAACATGCATTATACTTGAATGAATGGAATGTTTACACTCCTGTGGAGAGATCAATGCAGGAAATCAACCAGGCAGAATCTGAAATTTTGGAACTTTGAGCAAAGTGGAATCTTGAGTGTGTGAAAAAATCAACTATACTATGCAGACCACCTCAGTCAGCCACTTAGAGGGGCCTTAATAGGTATGTCAAACTGTGTCAAATCAAAAGCCTAGCAGGCATCAGAATCCTTTGATATCAAATAATTTCAGGAGGGTGACCTTAGGTCAATCCATAAGTCTGCCCTTGGGGATTTTGATATCAAACTCACAACCTTTAAGGTTTCTCATGGTACAGCAGCAGATATCTAGTCAATTAATGTGTTATATACGCATAGAGCAATTAACAAGAAGTTGAGTTCTTCAGAGATTAAGAAATTAAATCCAAGAAATAGGTGTAGTATGTCAAATGAAGGGAAAACATTTGTCTTAAAAAAGGCCAAGGGAAGGCAGAGGTACTCAAAGTGCATGAAGCACATAAAAGCATGCAAAGCACACATCCAAGACATCCACAAGTGGAGATTGGGTGGAAGAATTTAGAGAGGAAATCCATCATCAAACCCTTGATTCAAGCCAAGGTTCAAATCAGGGTACCTTGCAAACAGGGATGCCATCAAGGGATCATTGTGTGGGTTGTATTCTTGCTGGTTTTGACCATATCCCCTGGCCCAGTCCATTGGACCATTGATGACACTGCTCGAAGCATTCCCACTAAATTGATCATTGACAACACTGTTGACAGAAGACCCAGCACCACCCCAAGTAGTTCCACTAGATTGACCACCAACAGAACTTGCTCCACCTGGATTTTCAAAAGTATCTGTTGCAGGGCCATCATCATCACTGGGCTCATCAATGAATTCAGCAGACATTGGATGCTTAGGGCCCATCCTCTTTTTCTTCTGTGAGTGGCCATCACCTTGAGAGGCCCGCTTCCTGGGCCCAGAAGCACCACCTGTGATGGGAGTCCCATTGGCAGTGTTGGCATTGGATTCTTTTGGCTCCCCCAGTCCATCCACTTGAGCAACAGTCAGGAGTGGGTTACTGAATTGATCAGAGACAATTACAGTGTCACTGGGAAGCTTCCCATTATTCTCCTGGGCAATATGCTTGAGCTGAGTAACTCAGACCTTTGTTGAATTGGCCAATGGCTGGAAAAAGGTATGCCAAAGTTTCTTCCAACTCTCCATTCGGACTACAGTGACATCAAGGGACAAGAGACTTGGAAATTTGGATTCCGTAACCCACTTCTCAATCTTCAACTCGTTGTTGACAAGGAATCAGGGGAGACTTGCCCTAGGTATACGTGGTACCTGACCAATCAGAGGAGTCAGAAGGTTATTGAGCTCCTCTGAAATCTCCTTCTGCATCAGATGCATAGACTTTGGAATCTTTTGCTTCTGATTTTGGTGTAAAAGATGTTTCCCCTGATAGACCAGGATGTGGGAATGAATCATCTTCAATGATGTACTGTCTTTTGGGAAAGACAAATTTAGCCAGTCCTTCATTGCTGGCAAGCCAGTGAATAGAGCATTCTGTTTTGAAGCCACCTTGTCAGGAATGCCACTGACAATTCCACAGAACCTGTGGATGTTCATAGTGGCCATCCATTTCAAGTCATCCTTCCAGCATTTTGTAGTCTGCTTAATGACTTTGCCCATCACAGCCGGTGAGAGGGCAATATCAAAAGCTTGGGCTGCCTTTGAGGCATTGTGCTGATCCACAAGCTCCTTTGATTTCTTTTTCCATGCATCAGAGTCTTCACCACTGTGTGCAGCAATGAGCTCATGATAGGCTGGCTGTATGACTTTTTCCACATACTCGTGATGGGGATGGTCTGGCTTGGGGTCCTTCTTGTACAAGGCCTGATACACATTCCATGGATTCCCAGCACTTTGCTGTTCTCTTGTGCTTATTGCAAGGTTCCCAATCTGCATCACAGACTCAAGAGGCCTGTCCCACTCTTTTGCCTTGTGCTCGAGCTCATGGTTCATGGATTCAACAATGCCTCTGATCTCAGCGACTTGTTTGTCCATAAATGGTCCACCCTGTGATTTTATTTGTGCAGTGTCACCCTCCTTGGCAACTGAGTCATCATCCTCAACATCTGGATTCCCATCATTTGGATTTGGTGGATCCAAAATGACTGAATTTTCATGCTGATGATATAGACCAGAAGGCTTGGCCTCATGATCAAAATCCCCAAAGAATGGAGAATTGCCAAACATGTGAGATGAGGTATGACTTGGGGGCTGGGGAGACCAAGTGGCAGCCTGAGTGGGGGACTGAGCAGGAGACCGACTGTGAGGACAACCATGAGAGCGATTGCAATATTGAGCATGATGAATCCAGGGTGATTGAGTGTGAGGAATATGGGGTGATTGAGCACAAGGAATACAGGGTGATTGAGCATGAGGAATACAGGGTGATTGAGCACAAGGAATACAGGGTGATTGAGCATGAGAAAGACCAGGAAATGGAGCAGGAGAACCAGCAGGAGATGGGGAGTGACCAGCAGGATTCAAAGAATAAGGAATGGACTGTAGTGGAAGTCAATTTAAAGCAATATAGGAAATAAAATGGATAGGAAACACACTGTAGGTACACTGGGATGGTTTCTAGATCGAGGTGGAGTGAGCTGAACCATTTGTTGGTGTGATCGCAATGACAGAATGTCAATAAACCACTCATTATGCTGAGGGACAGGGTGTGTAATGGGGGTGCTGGAAGCTTCACCAGTTGTGTCAGAAGACTCTCTTGTCTGGGGCCCACTAGCAGATTCACTGCTTGTTGAAGGGACTGTGGTGTCATTGGTTATTGTAGAGGACCAGGCCATTCGACCTGCTGGGGTGGCAGCAGGCCTTGTGGTCCTTTTTTGGGCTTGATATGTCTTAGGTGGCATATTGGGCTAGGAGTCAGCTTGTGAAAAAAAGTAGTAGAAGTGGGGGGTACAGAAAGTGCACCCTTGCAACTTCAGGCTACAACATTGAGGGAATGGATGGTGAGATATCACATGGTGCAAAGTAGGAATAGGGAGAGCACAAAAAACTGTGCTGTCCTAAACCAGGCTTTGAGGGATTGAAAGTGTAGGGTAGTTGGAAGACAGCGAGTGCAGCAGGAGTGAATAAGATGCCAAAAAAAGCAGATGGAAAGCAGGCGATAGGGGTGCAGTGTGCACCATCTTTGACCAGACTCTCCAAGAACCCCCAAAGGCTGGCAAGAGGTAGGAGTGGAAGGTGTAGCCCTGGGACTTCACAGGTTTGTTGGAAGACAACCAAAAGCCAGTAGAAGGAGTGTAGTGGATGGAAAGTCTTCAGTGGAGCAGGAAATAGGGAGTGTATGGTCACACTGTCCAAAACCAGACTCCACCAGAGACTGTTAATGTTGTGCAAGCAAAGGATATTCCCAGACATTGCCAGTAAATGATTCTTCAGTACAGATGGATGTATATATTATTGTATGAATGAGTACATGTGCAATATATGTAAGATGATAATATTAATGTTGAGGAACAGAGGATAGAGAGGAAAGTGCGGGAGGTCCAAGGCAATGATGGGATGCAGGAAATGGCAGAGGGAAGGCAGCAACAAGCTGGTGGTGTGGGGAAATGGGCTGGTGGCAAAGGGGATGGTCAAATAGCATATGAATGAGAGTAAGGCTAGAGATATACCTACTCATCAATCCACTTGTGGAATCAAGGCTGGTCCCTATTTAACTCCAAGACAATATGCCATGCTGGCTGGATCCTTGTTTGTCCAAAATTCTCCATGCTTGAACAAACCTCACTCCCTCCAAGATCAGCATATGCCCATCTGGAGATCTGGCATATGTCAGATATCATTGTGCCCCCAGGCACTGGCCAAATGTTCTCACAGAAAGCCAAAGCAGTACCCTTTGCCAGAGCCCTGTGTGCAATCATCTGCATCTCCATGCATCATATACCAACTGTCACGGAGCCTGGGTCTTCCTTTTGTGCACGATGGAGTCATCTGCTGAGCCATTCACTGTCAAACTTGACACTAATCATGGCATGAGTTCGCTCATGCTTGGGAGGAGCAGGATGAGGGTTGAGTAATGCAGGATACTGAATATAGTTGAGCATCTCAGGGATAGCATCACCAGGTGTCGCGTAAGGGCATGGTCCAACAGCCAGGAGCTCCTGGATCTCAGCAGTTGAGATTGCATTGATGTACACCTCCTGCATGTACCTTACTTCAGCAACTCCAAAACAATTCACCAGTGTATCCATGTACAGGAAAGGGAGAAGTGTCTTGCCACTGAATGAAGATGCCAAGATGCTCCAACATGAATCCCATTTGGCCACATCCTTGAAGAGGAGGTACATGTGGTACATTGCACCCTTCTTCCAAATGGGTTTCACCCTCTGTGTTGCTAGCACACCCAGATGAGAGTTCTGATGCACCCAGGTCAAGGGGTCCTCTTGGCCATCAACACCCTCAATATCCAATGCATACCATTGGGCTAGCCTCAGGCATTCTGGTGGAGGCCATGGCATGCTCATGTCTGAAACACTTGGTGCAACACTAGAAGTAGGTGCCACAGAGCCTTGAGGAAACGGCCTTGGTGCAGGCCCTAAGTGACTCAGGAGAGGTGTAGCCTCAGGTTGGGGTGGCAATGGAGGATCCTGACAACTGGGTGGTGGTCCAGAGGACAGCAGTGGTGTCTGACTGTGGTGATGCAGTTGAGATGGGCCTGGATGTGCATACTCTTGGGATGGAGAGAGGGATGGCCTCCATGCTGGCTGTGGCAGGGGCTGATGGGTTGGTGCCTTTGAAGACGAGGCACTCTGCCAAGGTCCATCCCACATCTGCCCATCACAATCATCCCTGAAGTGGCCATGGCTCTGGTGCTCAAGCTCTTGGGATGCTTGGAAGCTTGATGGCTCCCATTGCCTTCCCAACTCCCCAGGTCATCCCCTTGGCAGTTCTCATTGCACCACTTGTGGCCCCCTTGGTGGCTCCAGGGGTGATCTTGGCCTTCCTTTGGGGTGGCCAGAGTGGAAAGACGGACCTTGATGAGCAGGAGACCAGGCTTGATGAGGAGGAGAGGGGGACTGACAAAAAGAAGACAGAGTGGGGTGGGGAGAAGGTTCCCAGCAATGGTGGGACCAGTGGTGAAACAGTGCACAGCGGGGAGGGAATGACACACGAGGGGGAGATGGCACACAATGAAGAGGAGCTGGCACATGATGAGGGGATCATGCACAACGAGGGGATCATGCACAATGAGGGGATCGTGCACAATGAGGGGATCATGCATGACAAGGGGATCACGAACAACAAGGGGATTGCAAATGACAAGGGGATTGCAAACAACGAGGGGATTGCAAATGACGAGGGGATTGCAAACAACGAGGGGATTGCAAACAATGAGGGGATTGCAAACAATGAGGGGATTGTGAACAATTAGGGGATTGCGAATGATGAGGGGATCATGAACAATGAGGGGATTGTGCTTGATGAGGAGGTGGGGACAAATGACAGGGAGATGGTGCACAAGGTGGAAATGGGTCACTCACTGGAGTGACAGGAGAATACGTGGGAGCATGAGGAGAACCAGGCTCAAGAGAAGTAGGGGTCAGGGTCAGAGAGCGTGGCCAAGCAGGATTCAGCACAGAAGCAGGGGCAGAAGGAACAGGAAGGGCAGGAACCAGAGGGGCAGGAACTGGAGGGGCAGGAACTGGAGGGGCAGGAACAGAAGAGGGAGCAGGTGCAACAGAGGCATGTCCACCCTGTTGAAGGCGCACATGCTCTTCTGCTTCCCATTTCAGTCTTTCTGCTTCAAGCCTTTGAGCCTCCTCCAGTGCTCTGATCCGGGGGGCTGCTGCTTTGTCTGCCTCAGCATGCTGTCTCTCCTGGGCAAGTTTTTTTGCCTGCTTTTTTTTTTTGCCTTTGAGGGGCCATCGGAGGATCTCCACAATTGCATAACTGCAGTCTTGAAGTCAGTTTGGGGAGGCTTCCTGTTGTGCCATTTCCCCCTCTTCTTCCCCTGGGCACCTTGAAGAACTTTAGTAATTTGAGACTTTGCAGTACCATCTCCACTTTCAGCAGTGAGTACTAGGGCCTTTGCTTCAGCCTCCTGTTTTGCATCCAAGTGAGGAGTAGGATTGAGATCATAGTCCCCCTCATTCTCCCAATTATCATCATCCTCATCATAGGGGTTCCCCATGATGTCATTGTAGATATTGAAACCATGATCCTCCATGTTATCATCCACCACCTTTGATGAAGAAGCCATTGGACCGTCATCCTCATTGACATAGATTTTTATCACCTCCCCAAATTCATTGTTAGTGGTGTTGGGAGTCCCTTAGACCATTTGGCTAAACCTTGGGGAAAGTAGTAGTCTGTGTCTACCCTTCCCCTTTCTCTTTCCTCTTTTCTCTTCCCCCTTGACCTGGTGGAAAGCTTCTCCACTGGAGTTTGGTGCTGCCCCAGTTTCTAGCTAGATTCACTACTCATTACATAAGCAGTCCATTAATAGCTAGTTATGGCAGGACCCGAATCCATCTTTTCTACCATCCTCTGTCCGTCTCGCGGAGTCGCGGACTTACAGATTACGCACCACACACTGTGCAACCCCAGTCCTGATGACTAAGCCCACCTACTTTGCCCTTGTGGGCATAGAGACTCTTTCCCTTCAAGAACTACTAATTTGTTGGGCTATACGAAATGGCCATAGTCCTACAGACTGGGCTAATTCATTGGACCCGGAACCTCCACCACCTTCCGGTTCCTCCCAACTCCTTAGTTCGGATACGACTGAACTAACACTGGTGGAGTGTGTAAGAACTCCATTGACAGGTCCCTACAGGACTGCCCATGGGTCAAACTCAGCACCCTCATCCTCACTCTGTACACCCCCGGATGCAAATATTCGTGACTCGAACATTGGCAAGAGTGTCTCTAGACCCATGACAGCTCAACCTCTAATGTCCTCATCCACTTATGGGAATTGGCTGCCTAACCCCCTGCCTTGCAGGGTGGATACCTCAAGAAGGGTGGCCACTCCCCTTAAAAAATATGCTCTCCCATCCTTCAAGGATCAGTCTCCTGGAACTTCTGTTTCCAGATAAGCCCACAAGCCACTTGCAGATGGAACTCTTAGCCCCCTGTCCTACAGGGTGGATACCTCAAGAAGGGTGGTTACTCCCCTAAAAGAATGTGTGAAGCCTGTAGGGCTTGAACCCGCCCGTCTCTCATCTCAATTGTGCAAGTACATCCGTACCTCACTTGATTGAAGCAACAAGTATAGCTCCTCCTGGGCCATGAAGATCATCTCCACCTGGCTTGACTGGCTACTCTACGACTTAGATGTGGACTCGACCGACTTCCTCAATTGGGTTGTACACGACTTCCGTATGGGGTCTACTTGCTACAAGCTAGACCCAGTACTGGCACACGCTATTTGGCAATGCAGAGTCATTCTAGGGGAAACTGTACAGGAAATCCCCTTGTTCTACAAAGCTACTACTAGCAATAACTACGGGCCCAGACCGCGCGACCTTGAGAAGTCCAACCTCAAGGTATGATTCACCACCTTGGGTCTACTCCAGCTTGCAGTCATCCAGGCAAAACATTGTCTTTGGGATACCTCAAATGTACTGGCTTCCTATCTGAAAGAACCAGACTTGGCTCGAAGGAATCATGCTGCCATTGAAAGAATCTGCAGCCCTTGGGGTAACTCCTACAACACAGACCTGGGTCTAGCTCAACTGGTGACAAAGGAAGCCCAAACCTTACATTGTTGTGGAGCCAACCTCCTGAAAGCCATTCCTGGCCCTGATCGGATCGACCAGGGGACGACTTCAGGATTGGAAATAACTTGGACTCCTGAAATAGTCATACGGCACGAGCTCTCCCCCGGTGTTGGAGGGATAAATCCCCACCACATAGAATTCATATCACCACCCAACTACCTCCTCAAACAAATCCAATATGTTCAATTCCGCCTCCTCCATTTCCTGTCATTCCTTTTATTACTAAATAGCACGGATTCCCCTCTTTCAAAACCGTGGCCTACTCGCTTCTCCTCCACATTGTATATGAGACAATTATTTGTCCACCTCCAGGTCTTCAACAGACCACCTGATTTTGTATTTACCTCGAGTCCAGCCAATTGTGGCTTTGGCAATTCAACTTGCCCTCTTCATTGATGCTCAATCCAGTCTTCTGTGCCATTGCCTCAAGGGCGATATACGAGTCCCAATTATATAATCAAGATTACCTAATCCTTTGGATCCAACTCGTGGATCAGTCACATGTTAAATAGGGGCTATTCCCATACTCTCAAGGAGTATTTCGTGAATATCTCCCTCATTTTTGATTGGATCGACTCGGCAAGGTAGCGCCCAGAAAGCTACGATCAACGCCTATCCAACGGTACCACACACACGTTTATCGGATACGAACTGCATCCTCCAGGTCGATTTTACTTCATGCTCCACAGTATCCTTCAGTATTTCGCGAATATCTCCACCAGTTGTATCCAATTCGTTAGTAACAACCACCCCTGGAAAGACGCTGAAAATCCGCATCGAATGGTACCAAGGGCAAAACGAGCGGATTAGAACTCGGCTTTCTGTGATTTAGTCTCCCCATGTCTCATTTCACTTTTACCTCCGCTTTTCTGATTATTAAAGGCAATTATGGTTCCGGCACCCTATGTCCGATGGAGGGTACGTCTAGGGCGACTAGTTCCACCTTTCCCCAAGGGATTATGTTCAGTAGGAGAGGAGGAATACCTTGGTTAAGCCATATTCCCCTGTTCTGACTTGTTAATTGAATATCTCCTTCAGTTTTCAAGCTTTTGACTTGATTTCTTTTCATCATTTTCGCCTTAATCCCACCTTTCTGCCGGTTACCATGGCATTTTTCTGTGATGTATATTAAGTGCAGGAGACGCGAATTTCCATCGTCTTTCCCCCCATCTCCAGTTGAAAAGCTAGTTGAACTGCTGCTGGTGTTAGGGTAAATTCCACATCTCAAACCCAACTTATCACACTTTTGATAGGCTCTCAAGAGGAGGACCTAGGGTGTGATTCCCTGATTTAACAACCCCTTCATTTATTGTCTGGATAGGCTCTGTCTATACAGGACAATTCTACCCGTCCAAAGACCCTTCCTTCCCTCAGACCCTAACGTTTGGATTGGCCCCGTGATCCCCTTTCTTAGTCCTTGTTTCCATTTCGCAGACTGTAGCTGGATTCAACTTCCGTTTCCCGCTTACAAATCTGGTGGTCCTTACAGGGGGTCACAACTCTCAATCCGTATCCTATCAATTCAATAACTCATGGCCACAAACATGTCCACAATCCAGAGACGCTCCGCGATTCAAAGGAAAAAGGGTTTTACGTTTCCTCGCAGAATACGAATTCTGTGCTATCGCGGCCCATCTTACTCCATCTCAAACAATCCGTCAGATCACTCGCTACTGTAACACAAAGTCGGAAAGGTTTATCGAATCTTTAGATGAATACTATAGTGACGACTGGGAGGCCTTTAAGGCCCGTCTTTTGGATTACTACCCCTCTGAAGAGGAGAAGCCCTATTACAAATTGGATCATTTACTTAAGCTCGTCCGCAAGGACAGGAAGCTATCCTCTGTCGAAAAGTTTGACAATTACATTCGGGAGTTCACCGTTATCGCTCGTGCTCTCAAGGATTGGAAAGCACTCTCACAGACTGATAAGTACGATTATTTTTGGAGGGGCATTAAGCCTGTGTCCCTCTGTGATGAAATAGGACATGTATTGAGGCATTCTAAACAATGGATGGATCTTACAAACCCGCCACCAATGAAAGAGGCGACTCAGGCTATCAAACTACACCTCAAGAGGGATTTGTACCGTGTTCCAGATGACGAAGGATTGAACACGGCTTCGGAAGACGGTAGTTCTTCTGATACGAGCGAGTCGGATGACGAGTCGGGTACAGACGACATGGACGACGAGTCTAAGAGAGTCAAAAGCAAGAAATATCAGTCTAAGGTTGAGGCTAAGCAGAAGAAAGAGGAGACTGTACTTAAACCTCTTGAGACCAAGGCCCAGGACTTGGGCGACCTGATGAAGTTGAATATCGACGACCTTGCCGAAAAGATCGGGCGCTTGACCTTGGCTTTAGGCCAGCTAGACCCCGATAAGGTCGCGCGATGCCAAGGGAAGTTCACTGCATCATCAATCAAGTGCTTTATGTGCGGGGAACAAGGACACTCACTTAAAGATTGTCCTGAAACGAAAGCCTTTATCACGAAAAAGGTATTGAAGGTCTCGAGCGAAGGTCGCCTTGTGCAACTTGACAGCAGCGATCTACCACGTGGAGACATCGATAATGGAGGAGTGGCGCATATCCTTCATGATCAGATCACGAATGCCTCGAATGTAGAAACGGAGCACTTACGGGGCTTTGAGATGTTGAACCAGGAGTTCGCCGTATTTGGCGATTATGAGTACGAAGTTTTTCCGGCTGAAAGAAAGCAAGGAGATAGCGAACTGAAGTGGAATGAGCTGTATACGAAGGACAACCCTAAAGGGAAGAAGGCAGAACGCCCAAACAGGGCATACGTCAAGTTGCCCCAACGATCTGTTAATCAAGTCCCACCCGTCGAGAATACAAAGGTGCCTACCATTTTGAAGAAAGAAACACACATCGCCGAGCCCATGCCAACTGTACCGAACGAGGACATTGAAATGCGGGATGGAACGAGCATCGGTCCTACCAGACACAAGCAAAAAGAAGCAGCCGAAGACAAGAAGGCTCCAGCGAGCAAAGCGAAACCTAAGATAAAATCTTCGTTAGAAGATGTAGTCGTATGGGATAAAACGGACCAGATCAAGAAGAGGGCCTTGCCCGCATACCGTTTTGCAAACGAGCTCCAAGAAAAGGTCGATACCGAAGTTTTATTCCGGTCACTTATGGATAAGGAAGTAACTGTTAAGCTCGGAGATATTTTGGGATCCTCGTTCGAGCTCGGCAAGAGACTGCAACTGGCGACCAAGATGCAATGTGTTCCAATCAAGTCAGAAATTGCCAGATCTCATAATGTGGAGGCCACAGTCAACTCGCTAGAGTGTACCGATGAATCTAAATACGAATCGCGAGTCCCTTATTCATCTGAGCTATCTCTGGATCTTGCCTCTGAGTACCTGGTCGAGTCATCTGACAACTTGCTGTCTGCTGAAGCTATGGAACTTAAACCTGGAAAACCACCTAAACGGCCGCTAATCAATCGCCCACCTAAGAAACCGCTAGATCGAGAGATCAATGTGGTTGCCTTCGAATCAGACGAGTCCGAGGACAATTATGCTTCGGATGATAGCAGGTTTGATACTGAAGATCAAGCTGAACAATACTACAGGCGACAACTCGAAAAGGAACACAACCAAGTGTTCAATGTAAGAGACTCCGACTTTTCATTTCGCCCGTCCTTCCTAGCGATGGTAACGGCAAAAATCCAAGGCACAATAATGGGGCAGGCTTGCATGATGTTAATCAATAGCGGCAGCGAGTTAAACATGATGGTCCAATCGACCCAAGTGAAACTAGAACTACCTATGGACCCGTCTGGCAAGGATTGGATCCTTCGCGGAGTTTCAGGACACCAGGTCAATCTCGTGGGCCTGTGTCGTGATGTTCCAATCCAGGTCGGGGGGGTACCTCTCCCACATAACTTCTTTATTACATCCGACAATATCGGTCAAAAGGACATTATCCTTGGTCAACCCTGGCTTTTCTCCTACTCTGCGAGAATTGAGTATGCGCATGGCGAAGGGATGAATCTACAGGTGTGGCAAGACGGAGACCGACAGGGTCGTTTGGTCCGTGTCACTCTACCTATCATGTCTGCACCACGGAATGTTTTTCCGATTCAGCTAGCCAATTGTCGGACCACGGCCATAAACTCCATCGAAGTAACCTCATCTAACCAAGACTCTATACCAGGTTTCCTCTCTAGTGTCACGTCTATTATATCTGGAGAGGACATCAACTCGAAAAGGCTGGGGCCTAATATCAGCCCTTCAGAGATACTAGCTTATGCTATGGAATCTCGCCCTATCCGGGAAGCCTTATACCGAGGTTTCTACGCCCAGGATGTTACCTGCAAGAGTGACCTTGAACGACGGTTCATCAAAATGTTCGTACAGGATGGTTATTCATATCACCAAGCCGTCGAAGGATCAGACAAAGTTGCAAGATTCGTCCTCGGTAACCACAAGTACAAACCTGTCGGCATTAAGGTCCACCCAGTCGCGTCATATAACCCCGACTCGCGTCCCCTCATCTTCAAACCACTTAAACTTGGCGAACTACCCCCACTGCCAACGAAACCCACCAGACACGAGGATCTCAAATATACGGATCGAATTACGAAGGATCAGATGTCCCTCATGCTAGGGAAGATCCCCACAGGATTCTTATCTACCGAAGAGATAGACCTTCTCGCGTATTTAATCCTCAAATACCAAGATGCTTTTGCCTTTGAAGAACATGAGAGAGGGACTTTCAATACGGAATATTTTCCACCTTACGAAATGCCAACCATACCTCATGAGCCATGGATGAAGAAGAATATCAGGATCCCTCTAGGACGGATGGATGACGTACTTAAGCTTCTGCAAGAGCAATTTGACAGCGGGAAATACAAGCGTTCTGCCTCTTCTTATCACTCCGCTATCTTCGCAGTCGAGAAGAAATCCGGGCTCTTACGTCTTGTTCACGATCTGCAGCCCCTCAACACAGTAATGATCCGTGACGCAGGATTACCACCTAGGATCAACGAAATGATCGATCAGTTCACAGGTCGCACTTGTTATTGTATCTGCGACCTCAAAAGCGGTTATGATAGCTATCTACTTGCCGAGAAATCTCGAGATTTGACCACTTTCCACGGTTATGGTCTTGGACCGCTTAGACTCACGAGGCTGCCTCAAGGTTATACTAACTCAATGCAGGTATTTTGCCGGGCGACCTCGCATATGATAGGGTCTATGGCGCCAGAACGTGCCAACGTCTTTGTGGACGACTGTGCTGGAATGGGACCGCGTTCAGATTACAATCAACATACTATTCCTGATAATAAACACATCCGTCTGTTCGTATTCGAGTTTGCTATGATGCTTCAAGAGCTGCTGGCCCGAGTTAAGGAATCCGGAGCGACGATCACAGGCCAGAAAACCGTTATCGCAACGCCTCGATTGGCTCTATTAGGGGCGGTTGTTTCGAAGGATGGAGTGCACATATCGCATGAGATCAACGCTAAATTAAATAAGTGGCCGACATGTAGAAACTCAACAGACGTACACGGTTTCCTTGGGACTGTGGGTGTTGTCCGCCGATGGATTGAGAATTTCGCTATTATCGCGAAGCCGTTGACCCTATTAACCCGCAAAATGTTGCCAAGTGAATTTTCTTGGACCCAGGATGCTCAACAGGCTATGGACAGATTGAAATACCTGGCTTCTATGGCAGTTCCTATTAGGACGATCAACTACGATCTTGCACGCGAGGTCACTTTGAAGTCGCAATGTTCGACTGATCTTGGATTAGTCTCCATTGCCGTGGACTCATTGCCTATCGGATGTGGTTGGATAGTTAGCCAACAGCTCGAGGATGGCGAATATCCGATAATATTTGGTTCACTCACCTTTAACAACGTAGAAAGCCGGTACTCGCAGCCCAAGCTTGAGTTATATGGTGTTTTCCGAGCACTGACCGCAGAACGCTATCGGCTCCATGGAGTACATTTTCGTTTGATACTCGATGCGAGCTATGTCAGGAAGATGATTAATAATCCTGGGCTTCCGAACGTGGCAATGACTAGATGGATTGCGTACATTCTCTTGTTTGATTTCGAAATCCAACACAGAAGTGCGACCAAACATCGCGGTCCAGATGGTCTTTTGCGACGTAGGCATGCAGAGGACGACTCGAGCAACTCGGCATATGAATCGGAGGTGGATGAAAGTATCAAATTGGTCAAGATACCTAAGGATGATCCAGACAGCGAAGGGAACGAACAGGACTCACCCGAAACAGCTTTAAACCGTCAACCTGACGAATGTAATCCACTGGAAGTTGAATGGATAACTCCCGTGGTAATCGAAAAGGACGAGCTTCAGTCCGACATGGTGTTCGAGATCTTCGAGGGCGAGGCCTTCATTCCTGATGATAAGGTTCTATCCGAAAAGCTGAATCATAAACATAAGGTCTATGAGTACAATTCCCCGGGACATTGGGAGGAAATACTGGCGTACCTTACGAACCTGAAGCTGCCAGAGGACTGTAAACGAAGAGTGCAGGTAGCCAATCAAGTGAAGCACTTTTTTTTGCTTGAGAACATGCTGTGGCGGCGAAACAGGGACAAACCGCCTCTCCAAGTGGTTCTTAGCACGGATATTCGAACAAGGATTTGTAAAGACGTGCATGACGAGTCAGGACACCGAGGTCAGGATCCCACTTTCCGCAAAGTAAGAGACTCCTACTGGTGGCCAAATATGTATAATTTCGTTGCCCAGTACTGTCAAACATGCCACGAGTGTCAGATACATTCGTCATATAGGAACAAAATTCCTGTTCAACCTCAATACATGAGATCGATTCTTAGACGGTTCGACATGGATTCTGTGAACATGCCTAAGGGTAAACACGGCTATAAATACATAGTTGACTTGGTGGATAACCTTACCGGGTTCCTCGAAGCAACCAAGTTGAAGCACATTACGTCGGATAAGATCGCGGATTTTCTCTTTGAAGTCATGTGTCGCTACGGCTGCATCTTCCAGCTTACGATCGATAACAGATCAGAGTTCAAGGGCGCTGTACAGTCATTAATGGATAAGTACAAGGTGCCTGTCGTACGAATTTCACCTTATAATCCACAAGCGAATGGCAAGTCCGAGCGTGGTCATGCAGTGTGGATCAGTGCTCTTTGGAAAATATGTGGTATCCGCATATACGACTGGCCCGACTATCTCAGATATGCTATATGGGCGGACCGTGTCACTGTTAAACGAAACACGGGATATACGCCGTATTACTTACTTTATGGTCAACATCCTTTGATGCCATACGACGTTAAGGATCGGACCTTCCACTTGTTAGATTGGCCTTCTGTTCAGACGACAGAGGATCTCCTTGCTTTAAGGATCATGCAGCTAAGCAAAAGAGAAGAGCTTCTTGAAGAAGCAGTCCTGGCGAATGAAAAGTCATGATTACGAGCAGCCAATGCGTTCAACCAAAAGTACGCAGCTCGGATGGCCGCCGGTGAATATACTCCCAGCGAGTGGGTGATCGTATACAATGAGGCCTTGGATAGTCAGCATGGATCCAAGGGTGTAGCGAAATGGTTTGGACCTTTTATTATCGTACAGCGCAGGCCCTCTGGAGCCTATGTCGTCCAGCAGCCCGATGGTGTCGTATTACAAAGGCCAATCGTGTGGAAAAGACTCAAGCTATACCATTTTCGGGAGAACCGGGAACCAGTTGTCAGAACCCCGATTTGGAACGAGGAGGATGGTGAAATGAACATATCTGCTGTTGCTCATAAGAAAATTCCACCTCGTAGGTCTCAGCCCTGGAACTTAGCAGATCCCATGGAACTCGAGAAATACTGGACATCGAAATACGACTCATGGCAACGCCGTGTCCTAGGCCTTGATCCTGAAGTAAAACCGGAAGATGAAACCGATCCAGACGTTGCGGCTGATAAAGAAATGTGGAGTTACCACCATAAGAATCCAGACACGGAGTACGACTCACCTCGATTTCCGTTCGGTATCAAGTTCGCTCCCAAGCTCTTCAACTGGTTGCCATGGGGATCAAGGAATGCCCGCGTGAACGACGGAATGAAGACGTTGAACCGGTACATCAGCATGCTGACTGTTATCGGGTTTAGACAAGAACACACCATGCTGATCGGAGACGAATACAATCAAACTAAGGAGGATCATGTGGTGTACATTAGTGTACCAGTTGAAGATCTAGGAGGGGTTGAGTCCCATACCCTTACCTGCAACATGACCGACCACTATGTCCCATGGTACTCGGATTCTCGTAGGACCGAAGACCACCAAGAGAAGCCTCCAAGAGAAGCCCGCGATACAGAGAAGAAAGATGGGAAAAGGGTGCGCTCCAACTCGATTGGGACACCAAAGAGACATTGTATGGAGACGGAATCACCAACCATGACTCCCAGTCCTATCTCGCCAGTACACCATCGTAACTTGGAGAAGGTTCCAGACCCGAAACCGCAGCGAGAACATTTGTTGCATCTGTTGAAGGAACTCAATGAGAGCGACGAGACTCATCACAAATCATCGGACTTATCTCATCAAAGGAAGTCAGATATTCAAAGTGCCCAACAGGACGCAGCGACTGTCCAGCTAGGCCGGCCCTTTATCAGCGTATCTGATGAAGTAGCGAAAGGGGTCACCACAGTGGCAACTCAGCTTCGTGATTACAGGGCCGAGTGTTTGGATATGCAGGATTTCCATAGGCGGGAGTTCGAGTCATCACTGCGTGAATTCGAACGTATCAACGAAAACACCGATGTCTTGAATAAATGGACCGAGGATTTGATGAAGGACTTCAAAAAGTCGACTTCCGCGATGTATAAGCGTTTCGATTTGATGGAGCACCAACAACAGCAGGCCATAGACTCTGCACGCGCTCTTAAGGACATATTACTTCGCATCCATCACGATTTGTTTTCATTGGACGATTACTATATTGCGATAAATGAGTTACTTAGAGGCGCACTCACCTCATTCGGTGCCAGTTTCGATAGAACCGATACACGACTGGTTGCATTCAAGAGTGACATGGAAGGAATGTTCCATCATTGGAATTCCATGGCCCCGAGCCCAGTTCATGATAGCAATTGGATGGCGGAATTGACTAGTATCATCGCAGAAAAGAAGGAAGGTCTGCGCAAGGGTAATCTGAAGGCCGGCCTTGTACCAGTCCGAAACGAGCGAAGCCAAGACCAAGCAGAGGGTTCGCATTCGTGTTCGAAGGACAAAGAAGTTGTGAAGAGAAAGTCGTCCTCATCTGGCAATCGCCACAACACCCCACCCCGCCACAAATGAATATCCGCGGCCAAACAAATGAAGGAATAAATATTTTGGACTTGTCGCAAGGGACCACAACGTAGCTGGGGCCTAATATGTTGGAGGGATAAATCCCCACCACATAGAATTCATATCACCACCCAACTACCTCCTCAAACAAATCCAATATGTTCAATTCCGCCTCCTCCATT
>MU129109.1:0-55638 GCA_014904985.1 Hydnum rufescens UP504
CAAACGAATCATCATCCACGAAAGATCGTACTCGTAGACGATGTCCGAATTGTTAAGCGCCACAGACAGTTGAGAGCATAGTAGGGGATTGAAAGCAATTTCAGCTGTCCCGGCATTTTCCTTACAGTAAGCGCCCACACGGAAAATGGCAAACAAGGCTCAGAAATGATTGTCTGATGAGCTTCTTGGTTTTAGAATTTCAAAATACTGCGCCAATATAGAGCTTTATAACATAAATAAATACATGTAGTGGACACTCATACTCGTTCGAGACAATATGCTCGCTTAGCGCCTAGCTTGTTTGTCTGTTTCGCGCAGCACAATTTTACTGGCAGCATGACTAACTTGACGCGTTGAGGGTCTGATTCCAGCATGTGTTTGACGCTGGGGATTTCGAAAAGATGGTGTCAATCACACTTCTAAGCAAGAGTGTATACGGTATCTGCTGAACGGGCTCCATTAGAAGCTTTCTCACGCCAACACGGTTCTTGATATTGGAAGTGGAATATTTGATGTGCTACAACATAAGGATACTGTAGCTACAGTTTGAGGAATTGCGATTAGATTTACGAGTTTCTGCTGGAAGAATATTACTGTCTGGGCCTGTGACTCTGATTAACGTGGCCGGACGGAAGAAATGCGAATATTCGACTCCTCTCCTGTTCCTGTTAGCGTTCGAGAGGCATACCGCACAGGATGTCTTCGAATCCATCGTATCTCAGGCTGGATGGCAGTGCGGGTTGGTTGTCTGATCTTTGGATTGCGGTGGGTGGCCAGCGATCTTGGAGAACTCGATGTGACGCTCGTCCTTATCAATTTAAACATGGACGCAGCCACGATGTCATTGCCCCCACTGTCATTATACTGCTCATTGCGAATGGGTCGATGACACTGTGCCATCGTGTATTCCTATTAGTGGCTCTGCACGAACTAGGATGGATATACGATGTCACTCTTCCATAGATCCTCGACACTCAGAGGTACAGTAGCAAATGTTGGATGTCCTGAGCTCCTGTCATGGCAAACAAGTGAACTCCCAGATGTTATTTACAAGAACTTGAACGTCACTGTGAATGTGACAAGACATACAAATTACAAAAAATCAGTGTAACGATACCCTACAACACAGGAGGCCCGCCGACGATGGGGAGTGTCTTGTTATGCATATGATCCACAACTTGAAATAAGCACACGTCACCTCCCATAGATGGGCTTTGACCTCTGACCAAGGGCATCTGCAACCATATCATCTATAGACGTGGAAATCGAGCTTGAAGGTGGACTCATCGCACTCTGAGTGGCGTTCCTAGAACATCTTTCAAAGTCTTCAGCAAACTTTCCCACCTCTCTGCGCCATATTTCCTTTAGAGCCGTCTCCATGTCCTCTGCAACCTTCGCTGAAATCCCAATGGTTGGCAGTGCCCATTGAAAATCAGCCCATGGGAGGCAGGTACCTGGAAAGATATGTGGGGATGGGCGACATGGAGCTGGTTGGCAAGCCAGGAGCAACACCAGCAACACTTCTTTCCCACACCTATCGTGGTCACGCCATTGGACGTCACAAGGTTCTGTACATGAAATTGTTAGCAAACCAGGGCGGAGCACTCGGTCACAATCCCTGGCACCACCTTGAAAACTTCGAGCTCCTCACGCTTGATATCATTGGGAAGAGGGATTGTATTATCCTTGCAGGCAACGACCAGTCCCATCAAAGATGCTTCGCAATGCACTGTTCCACAAAATTTGAGGGGCAGTATTTTCTTTTTAAACTCCTGAATCAATGACTCGGCCTTTTTGGACTGAGGATCCCATGCGACCTTGTTGAGCATGTAAGCGATCGCAGCGTTCACGAGGAGTTCCTCCGGTGCACAGGCATCAGGGGAAGCAACAGGGGTTACAACGAAGTCGAGCGTGATATTTTTGAACGAACGAGAATTCTTTACGCTTCGGAGAATGTAATACATCGCGCTATACCAAGCGACGGCACTGCGGAGGTAACGACATGCCATCGAACGTGAGTCTTCGTCAGCCTCGGGTGTCATGTCTAACCCATCTACGTGCATGATTTCCATAGAAATGAGCCAGCATTGGAATCAATTCGACTAACCATCATCAGTTATCAGAGAGTCCTGAATATCATCCCAGCGATCCTCATTAAGCCTCCTCTCAATCGAGGGCAACGCGAGAAGCTCGCGGACGGGGGCACGATATGAGAGGAGGTGTAAAGCGGCTAGAACGGAGGTCAGAGCTTGGAGAGCATAGGTGTTCAGGACTTTGTTGGTGCGGTCAGGGTTACGACAATTGCGGGCACAACGTTTGGCCTCCCTTATCACATGACAGAGGGCCGCAATCCACATGGGCGCGGTGTCTATGCTCCACTCGAATTGATCTCCCTCGCCGGTCACCGAAGCATCGACCAAGTGAGTGCGGATAATCTGATACTCTGGGAGCACACGCACTCGCTTGGAAGCCAGCACGTCATGCGGTCCAGGCGACCAGCCATTCAGGATCTTATCAAGAGGACGTTTGAAGACATGAAGATCGGCCCCGAGGCGGTGTGTAATCTTCGGCAAACAAGAACGAACAACAAAGGTCATGAAGGGATATATATCCAAGGTGTCTTCCAGATCGCGAACGGCAGCCAACAGGTTGGCTGCATATACTTGGAGAATGGCCTCGTTCACGTGGTAACTGAGGAGATGGTAATGTCTGAGTAAAACCGAGACGGTGAAAGCGAGTCACTTGGTGCTTACGGAGGTGCTGCAAGGTCTTGCAAACATGTCGAACTAGGTTGAATGCGATCTACCCTGAATTTGGGTCGGTCCTTAGCGTTGGAGAGACCGACAGCAGGATCTTCATCCACTTCGTTCGCGTCGACAGAGACTGCGAGGGAGACATGGAACGCTATCCTCCCACTGACGGCCACAACTTTCCTCCCGGGACCGACCAGTCTATTGGATGCATCGTCAACTCCTCGAGTGAGGAGGGTTGCAATGTGATTGCACGCGACAAGTGTGGATGAATTCCGAGGATGATGGGTAAATTCTGGACTCTCAATTTGCTTGTTAAGGTTCGTTATCAGGGATGATAGGGTTCTGATCCTGAGATCAATCTCCGTTAAAGAAGCGTGGGCCATCGTCCACGAGTAATTGGGAAGCAACCGACTTGTGCCAAAGAGTGCCAAAGACAGGATCACCGGCCGGCTTTCGCCGGCGAGCCAACACTATTCGCCCAAGACAACATAGTTTCTAAGGCCAATAATCGGCTCCATGAAGAGTGGAAGATTGGACAAGACCTAAACAGAATCCAACATACGACGGATCCTCGTGACTTCCAACAGATTTTGATACTCCAATTCTTTCTCTTTCTTATATTTCTTCTTGCACTCGGCGCTACTACAATTCTACGGCAGCTAGGGTGGGTTCAGTTATCGTGCGCCTGGAAAGTCTGGTTTCCCAGGCGACCTCGACTTAGCTTCTTTCAATCCCCTTGTGTCGACGACTCTTCAGAAGGCTCCATCAAACACCGTATGTTACTCAAGGGACCTTGCTGGGGACTCAACCATATGTAACGCTTCTTCCTACGCGTTTCTCCGGAGGTGTCTATTCCCACTTGCAGGCCTATTGCTTAAATGACAGATCCTATGTGTACTGTTTTTAATACTCAGGGGGTGTCCGAAGCAGGCGGGCCATGTACCAGCCATTTGCAAACCTGGCAAACCACTTCTTGGATAATCGAAAGTCCTTGGGCCTGACATTTTGTCGCAATGATCCGAGGCTCATTCAAGGCTCAGTGGTGGAGCGCAAACCAGACGTCGTCCTCGTTTCCACGAACAGTCCTCAGCTCGAAGATGGTTCAGAACTCCCTAGAGGCCCCGCTGTTGGCTTTTATTGAGACGATGTGTATTGTTCCGTCGAATTCCAGGTCAAAGTAACAGAAGCCGAGAAGGAGCCACTGGCTGTAATGAGTGCGTCCCATGAAGGTTCCCGGAGGCGGGCAGGTGGTAGCCCGCCCTCTGGGCAACCACAAGCCAAAAAAAAACTGATCACACGGCGGACCATATGGGGGAGCGACGACAGAGTGCCTCCTATGCCCTTCTCATGGGCGATATCGTAGCTACGTCATCAACATTACGATCCAAGATACGAACATCCGCCTGTGGTTCTACGATCCAGTGGGAATCATCAAGTCAGCAGCTTTTAGCGTTACCGAATTGGCTCTCTTCGGCAGGGTGATTCCTGCCATGGGCTCCCTCTCCCTTAGCCGGTGGGTTTTGGAACTGGCTTTCGCTGCTTCTTCAGTTCGTTCTCTGGTGTTGATTAATACGGTACTAGACATAGGAACATTGGGAAGGCGTATCCCTAATCGCGGGCCCACCAAACGTTCCAAGTACGGAAGACTCATTTCGTTGTTCTCTATGCTCATGATTCTTGAAAGGACCCAACAGGTCCTGACTATCGCCTCATTTCGGGCCCAAATGGACGTACACGTCAAGGACATGGCTCATTACCAGGTGAAATGACGTCGCGACTGGTGACCTTGAACCTGGGCCAAAAAAAACGCGGTAGGGCTGATCGCTCTGTCAATTTCATTGGACAAAGACTACTATGAATAGACCGCATTCTCATCAAGTACGAAATTCGTTCTCGTAATTCTCGTCGTGAAATCGTCAGCCTCGAATCGGAAGCTAGACTTCCATCGCGAACCACCGTACGACGACCACAGGTCAGCTAGACATATTCTTCGAGGAAGCGACTCGGGTGAGATGGCGATAATAAACGATTAGAGACTATATGCATTTAATATCAGTATCACGCGGTTGGTATGGGTTGATATATCTACACCTGGGAGGCACGACGTATAAATGTATTGCGTTATCTTGCTCACTGCATTGTTACGGATAAAGGTACTAATAGAAACGAGAATATCAAGTCCGGGTGTTAAAATACGATCCTGTAAGTTACTGCGGCCTATAGCCTCCTTCAGCCTTTGGTGTGAAGTGATTAAGATGGTAGAAAAACGACCGCCTTGTTTTGGATAGCAGAGAGAGTTTGGGGGGTGGGTCGAGTTTATTGGGAAGTGGGTTAGATGAGAAGTTTGTCATGACGGCAGGATCAACATCGCTGGGAGGTAACGGGTGGAGTTCCATTACGGCACGCGGTGAAGCCCGTTGCGGTGTTGCTGCCGGTGGGTTCTCAAGGCCCACTGGCGAGGCATTAGAGTCCATGGGAGATCTATATCGTGCAAGGACAGGGCCCCTATTCCAGAACGGCGATAACAGCAGCGGATCAGCAGGGTTTGGGACATTCGGAACTGGTGGTAATATTCCAAAGCCCCCTCCATCCGATAGGGCACGGTGGACAGTGAGAGGATCCGTGACAAGCGGGACAGTGGTAACGCGAGTAGGCGTGCTTTTGGTTCGTCGCCGAGTTATGGCGGTCAAGGAACGCTTCAGTAACGAGGGTTGCTGCGGTGGAGGGCAGTTTGTTATACCGCTCCCCAAGTGCGAGATATTGGCCATATTTCCCGTTTGCAATTCGTCTGCATTGCCAATGGCGAGGATCACACCAGCATCTCCAGAGTGATTTCTTCTTCAACTCTTGGGACCGTCATGCTGCAACTAGGAACAGCCTTGCCAAGCCCCGCGATTAGGTCGATCCTCGACCCCACAGGCATATGCACGTCCTCGCTAGTAAGGTCTGTATGGGCTGAAGAGAGAACATCGTCCCAGATCGAGCCAACACACTCATCATCAGAATTATCGTGGGGAGAAGTCGTACTAAGTGGTGGGGTCTCGTTACTGTGCCGGCGTTGATGAAGAGGACCACTGGGGGGTCCGGGGAACGCCGCACTATTAGTATGGTCGATGATGAGGGGTGTGAGGTCCCTGGGGGTGGGGTTTTTAGGCAATGACCTGCTTTTTCGATGTGCTGAGACGGTCGTTGATGTCCGCTCGGGCCGTTCGAGATGCGATGGCATCCTGTCGTTGGGATCGGGCTTGCCCATTGGTAAATTACGTCTGGGTGAAGTGCTGGATCCGAACATCCAGCTTTTGGGAGTATTTGGGGGATGCAAAGCGGAGATGGATGGCCGAAATGGCTGAAATAGCTCTCCGCTAAGTTGTGCCTGCATTCGCGCCGTCAAGCAGACATTGGATGACACATCTACAAGGTTTCGGTCAATGTTGGTGCGGCTCTGGGGGGTACTACGGCGAAGTGTGAGAGCCATAGGGTCCGATGTAAAAATAGACGTCAAGTTGACCGTAGAGACACGCATGAGAGATGGACGCCGAATCTTTGAGGCCAGGAGTTCGCCTTCCGAAAGCGCTTGGGAATGAGCGTTGTCATCCTTCAGACCCGTAGACGCCCAAGGCGAACTATTAGGGCCGGATGAAGCAAAGGTCGATGAGATGATGGACCCTCGCCGCTTCCGCGCGGTGGATGATGGTTCATCCACTGCTTGGGCTTGAGATATCGTATGTCGCGCTTCGATGAGCTGCAGACTGGATTCCGGACAATCGAGAGGGCCAGTAGATCCAAGTGCATTTGCCAAGCAACGGATCCATATCTCCTTCTCTGCAACACATGAAGCCCCATACTCAAAATGGTGCTCGCCGAGAGAAAGCCTGAACGAATGTGAGAGCCACGCTGAATGGATAGATAATATATTAGAATGCGTGTTGGTCGTATCGAAAAGACAGGAATATGCTAACCGTCATCCCGCTCGAGATCCTTGATTTTTATGGACTCGAGTGCAAACCAATGTTGGGGTTGGTATGTCTTGCTCTTCCGTACCTTGACGAGAAACATATATCCGTTATATACGAAGGCGCCGTAATACTTAACCTTAATGGGGGTCGTTAACGGAGCGTATACAGGATGATGATATATGACGTCAAGGGCGCATGCAAGTTTGCACTCTCCAAGGCTTCGGAGAAAGTCGAGTGTGATGGACTATGTTTCATGAGTGAGGAGGTGAAGCAATATCAAATGGATACCCCGCGCACCGGATGGATTTCAAAGCGATCCAAGATGAGTCGATTTTTGACGATCGCATCCTGTCTTTCGCGTGCATCATCCACGTCTTTTGCTACTTTCTTTATTGCCATTAATGCCTGTTCGAGAATATTTTGCTGTGCGAGTCGTCGGACGAAGCCAATTCAGGCGGAGATCGCAGCTGTTCCAGAAGCAATGGATAGCGGCAGACCCGCTGGATGGGCTTAATCAGAAGATCACGGAACTCCAAGAGTTTACCAGCCTTTGATGCCCACGATAATGTGGTCATCAGCGGAGCAATCGGAGGGACTGGAGGGATGTCGTCAATTCCGGCCACGGCACTTGGATCGGCAAGTAGGGTCAGTGGATGTCCGACGCCAAAGGTGGAGGGAGGCAGGACGCGATCGCATGATCAAGGGACGGGAATGGGATCGACTGGGGGAAGAAGCAGACTTTTGCGGAATAGAGGCTTTGAGGGACTTTAGACTCGATCGCGCTGGTGGAGAAATAGTGCGTGGGTTCATTGGTGCTATTAGTTGGCACCCGCAGAGGTAGCAGGTGGAGAAAATGTTTTTTCCGCATCCTCAGGAGAATGAGGTACGGTGGAAGATGATGGCGATTTATCATTCGGGACGTCAAAGTCTTCGTGGGGAGCAGACGTTGTAGGAGAGGGTGTATTCTCCGCCAAAGCCCCTGAAACGGAGAGTGCGCAGGCTTTCTCAAACGCCACATACTCTGGCCGTGACTGGATCCCCCGAAGGATATCCACGGCCTCCGTGTGCCCAGAACAATACGTCTGATAGACTTCCAAACGAGGTGCCTAATATAACATGGGTATCCAGCTGTACCCCAAGTTGGGAACTAATGGACTCACTAAATTGAGAAAGCATTCAGAGACTGCGTTTACAGCCGCCCACTCGAATTTCGGTTCGTCGTCAGGGTCATATATCATTTCTTTCTGATTGACGCCGTAAGAAATACCATAATCCTCGACAGCTTTCTCCAAGTCGGCTGCGAATGGCTCATGTACCTGCAAAAGCTGGTCGACATTGAGAGCGACTAATTTCCGTTGTTCGGAGGTGAGTGGTAAGGATAAGTTCGTCATAAGGGAATGTATGTAAATCTAAACGACGCGATGAATCACGGAAGAATTACGATACGCATTCGCAACGATCACAGGGGCACTCACATGAACAAGAATGCGAAGATCGTTCACATACATCCGTTCACTTTCGACAATCTCAGCTAGGGCATACCATCTCTTAGTACGGATAGTACCCGCAGGCTCAGTGAGAGTGAGCTGGGAATGTGGAGATGTTGTCACATAGTCTCCACTCGAATGCGATCGAAGGGAGGTGGAGGGAGACGTGGAGAGCACGGCATTCGTCTCAGAAGTGCTCGAATCATGGGGAGACGGTATCGGAGACCCAGAGACAAGAATGGTAGGAGAATGTGAAAACTCCATCCCGTTATCCTTAGCCATATTTGAGACAGGTATGAGATCTCTGGATCGGGGACCGGCGTATAGATGTGCATCATGGGTAGAAGCGCAACCGGGTGATTTTATCTGGGGCACGGGGACAGATAATGCGGACGTTTCGATCGGAATAATGGATGAAATGGTGGCCGGGGGCGACGTCAAAGACGGGATCAAGTGGGGGATAGACGATGGGGCATGAGGGGTCGTTGTAGCTACGGAATGACTCAGATATCGCTTAAATGCACTCATGTACGTGTCGTCAAAGATCCTGGGTTTGGAGGTGGCAAATATTGGGTCAGACGATGTCTGAAGGAATACAGATTGTCGACCTTTCTCGCGAAGCTGGATCCTGGTCCCTGAGTCTAGATTGCGGAAGTCGGCTACGAGTCGCGTGCAGAAGAGAGTTGGAAGATCCAGGCTGCTTTGCAGTATATCTTGGGTCGAGGACGATAAAAGCACGAGAGTTCTGTTCAAAGAGAGGAACCAGCGTCGCGTTCAATAGGACGTGGACTGAAGGTAGATGACCCCAGCAACGCTCTCCCTAGAGCGCTCAGAGAATCACAAGCAGTCCAGAGGGTCCCGTTGTCAGCTTCGTTAGTTCAAACGGTCAATGACCGCAATCAACCAAGGTTGGGTATATGTCGTCAGGAGTTAGGAAACAGCCGGAATTTCATGCCCATACTATTGTAACCTATTACTCGACTGGTGGATTCCGAGCCGCAGCACCCCGTGGCTGATCTTCTACAACCTCAAGCATATCAGACGCAGCTCAACAATCGTCCCACCAAGAATAACCTGCACCTGATACTGTAACAGGGAGTGGTGCGCCGCTAAGTATCCTGACGTCGTCAGAAATCCATGGGTGGTCGGATCAAGGATCTGGCATAACGTAACTTGAACATCACAACTTGGGAGGAATCTTCACACTTCCCAAGTCCGGCGTAATGACTTGGCAATCCAATTCCGGAAGCCAGGACAATAATTACCACTCTTATGGGAAAACCCAAGCGCCCAGCCAAGATTGCAGCATGTGGTCTTGCAGAGCCAGCACCAAGTACTATAGCGCCTGCATCGACATCGTCAATATCTCAAACATGCGAACCTGGTGATAGTCCTCGCTCACCGTGAATGCCGCCAATTTGACAATAATGGCTTCTCACTAATTGTCCTCATCTAGGGTATGCATTTTTCGGGAACGAGCAACCAAATGCAGTCTCCTCCTGACCCGAACAACCCCCCAGGTCATAAAATCAATTTCAAATTATTTCAAGCTGTTCCCCTCATGAATTCACAATTATGTATAGTAGGTCGAACGAATTGAAGTATTTTCGATGTCGGTCACATTATTAGGCTGATGCGATCATTGGTGTGACTTATTTCTGGCGCTGAGAACTACAAATGCCAGGGCATGCGCCCAGGACGACATCGACTCTTGACAGAGATGGCATCCCTCTCCCTGCATATTGTAACGCTAGTATCGGCAGACTTTGTCACGAGGTTACATAAGATCGCACTCACCCTTCTCCGAAGAACCTATAACCTCGCCAGGCTCGTCTCAACTCCCACGGGAGGCGGTGTGAAGCAGTGTTTATCCCATTTATCCATAAATCGAATCACTGAATGCTACCGGGCGGCCCTGCCTCACGTATTTCTATATCGGGGGGACCAAATCGGTGGATGCCCGGCGGCAAAATCTACGGGCTACCCATGCATTCCTCACCTGACTCGCATACTGCTGGTGCGTATGAGATCGTTCCGACGACTTGTTCCCAACAAGGGCCCGTTCTGTGGTCCAGCCATGACGTCTGGTCTCAGCCTCGTGAAGGCAGGAGCAAGTCAATCAGGCAGATAGGCGCGCACCGCCCCTAAGATATTTCGAATCAAGGTTGCCGTACTCTCCCTGGGATCACTGCCACTCCGCGCTACCTCCACCCATCTATATAAACCTGCTTTTAACTCGTGGATTTATTATCATCTCCATGTGTTTCACCTTCCCGTCTCCTTCCCGAATCTCCTGCTATCGAAGGGGGGGCACTATAATCAACCATGTCTCGCCGGAAGGACCACATCCGTTCTGGTATATTCCAAATGTGGGTCGAACCTATCCTATGTCCTCCATTATACAGTATGCACTAATATTCTTCTGTTAGACCCCTCCGGGTCTCAACTTTGAGGAAGAATACAAGTTGCGCCTCCATCTCGCGATCATAATCTCTCAAGAGACATCCCTATGGCACCGCCGATTCGGAGAATTCCTATTCCTTGGTACGTGGTTTGGAGTGATTATCCATATGCATACTGAACGCTTATTCTGGAACCGAAAGGCTTCATCCCTATCATCGGAAACCTACTAGGAGTCCGCGAAATGATTCGTGCCCTGAAATTGTTGAAAGACGACTTTCAGATACCTGAAAAGCTCTACAGGCGGATGCTTCTCAGGCTTGCCGTCCCCACTGCCGCCTCATGCCTTCCCATACTGGGAAGTTTCATTGTCGCGGTGTGTGTCTTTTCTCCGGTAGCTGACGAGACAAGAAAATCTCTTTGACGTCTTTTATTCGATTTTAACAGGCATACAAACCCGGGACCCGCAATGGAAAAAGTATTTGCCAGTTCATGGCCCATAGAATGAAGGACGCGGAACTCGGGGAGCAGGAAGCGAGTGTTGAAAAGGGACTCGGGAGAAATGAGCCGTGGCCGGTGGACCTGGTGGCTTGGACCAATAACGCCTTTTTCGGCTTGCAGAAGTGAACTACTCAGATGTCATGCTCCCCTTTTACTTTCATGTACCTTCTAGCTTCAGAGGTATATGTCACTAGTGACTACTCACTGCTGCACATTAGCACTCAAAAAAACCAAAGATTCTCAAAAATGTGCCCAAAGCATGTTTCAATTTCACACGATTGGGGTGCGAGGAAAAGACTGGGCCAGGCAACAAGTCCTACGATAGCTGAATAATACTCTTCATCCTAGCACTAACGGAATGCTTGAGTCGTTGTATTAGCCTGGAACACATACCCCACCATGAGTAAAGAGAATACACACAATGCCAAGCCATAGCCGCTCGAAGGACTTCTCGCCCAATAGGTGAATTCCAGATAGGATCAGTCAAATCTGGAAGACCCTCATCCCCGTTTCTTCTTGTAGATCTTCGATGTCCTCTAGGACATACGTCTGGACTCCAGGCGGAGGGGGAAAACATAAATTTGCAAGCAAAAGTTAAGATGAGGTCTGAGGCATTCATCATATGGCATCTTTTCACCCTCGGGGATTTCTAAAGCGCCAGTATCAGATAAATCAAAGTGAACAATTTTAAATCGTGAGACTTCTTGAGTGAAAAGTTTTGCAAAGGAGTATGACGGGTTACCCACGTCAACGTCGATTCCAGATGCGTATCGGTCGAAGTGGGACTGAAGAGACGAAGTCATCGTCAAGAAATTTTGAGCTGTATCGAGGCGCGTAGGGAGTGCCACAAATAGCTATGAAACGAAGTTGAGGGCAAGATTTACCGACTGGTACAATCCGCATGCTAAGAGACATTCACGAATATGAGCAGAGTTTCCGGGAGTGTGTTAGGAATGATCTGGACAAGACTTCTACTTGTATCATTGAGGGGCGCGCCAGGTTATATCGCAGAAGGCTCTGGCAGGGATTGACGGCGGAGTTGGATCAATTTCGAGCTCCCTCTGCGATGCATATACATAAGAAGGATTAGGCTCGGTGAAAAAGCACAGACATTGAGTAGATTGAGATGTCTAGAGTTTTCCCCGCGATGGGCGACTGCAGGAGAAGAATTCGTCCCTAAGAGATCCGGTCGTGATCAGGATGGTGATCTAAGGATCCAAGATGGATGAGAGCCCAACCATCATTAAGAATGAGATAGGCTCCAGGAGCGATATGGTTTTCCGAGTCCTTGTTGACGGGTTTGCGAACAGCAGTCGATATCAACGGAGAATCGAAGGGAGCCAGGCTTAACGCTGCGAGAATGAAGGACCATTTATCGCCGGTCTCAAGCGCGATAATATAGCTCAGCTAGTTGTAGAAGGATTTCACATTGATTGATCTTCTCTGGAGATGTTGGGACATAGCACCTTAGCGAGACCGCAAATAATCAACATACGAAGATAAAGAGGAAAAACGTATTTCAACCTGCCATAACTATGGGTTCATTTGAGTAGGCAAATACGAAGACATTATTATAGCAGTTTGGATCAAAGATATCGTACAACTTGGTGACCATTGGGTGGAGTGGGATGTTAATGAATCTCCGAATGTTTGCACGTGAGCTCCGCCTCCACTCCTGCGCGTTGATAGACTTTTTCATGTTCAATGGGACAAGGGACGCTCATATCGAGCTTGTTTGTCAACAGACCAAATCTTGGCAGGTGTGCTTATGTTGGTGATCATGTCGCGGTTATACCTAGGGATGGACGTAACAGTATTCTTTACTCGTGGCCCCAGCCTATCATTCGGCCGCAAATAATCTCTTCCGGCCAGCAGAAGGTTTGGTACCTTGTTTCCGAGAACCCGGAACCCACCATTGCAGATAACTGACATCCAGCAGTTCCTTCAGAACAAACGTGTTATAAGAGGACATTATGCAGTCTCAATATGTATTAACTGGATGGTCGAGCAATCAGCTCCAATGGAACCCCCGATCCTTCGAGTTTTGTCGCTCCCAGACTAAGATTCTTTTACAGTACGTTGCAACTTGATTTCACTTCATCATGAAACAGCCGCAGTCTTTCACGCGATGGTCCTTGTTGCTTCGCCGGACTGACTCCTGGATGTGCTACGGATAATTCAAATAAAAAATTACAGACATCAACTCCACAGGTTTTCGAGCAACTCATATCTCCCCTATACTTTTGCTCACAGCATTGATTTCTCCTTTAACTTGTTCGGTTCCGGAATGTCTCACTCTTTTTTGGTTCAGGATGCGGGTGAAGATTCGTCGTCGTCCTTATTTTGGGTGGATGTTCTAGGGAGATCAAGCAGTTAACTATTGACTTCAAGGGGTCCTTGGATCCTCTAGCTAATCCCTTGGATCAAAAGTGGAATTTCACCCCCAAAAGTACGCAGTCTGAATGTTCGCGCGCATTTCGTATAATTAACGGAAGCTCCAGCTTGCGCCGACACATTATCCAAGTAATATTCAAGTATCCATCCTCTGTGCATACCATCCAATTGGAGACTACACTCTGGATTCGCAAGTCTCATGCCGTTATCAAAATCTGATCTCGAAGCTTGACGGCAAGGTCAAGAAGAATCCTTCCGCGGAACCAGCGGCGTGGCAACGGGCCTCGGTGCCGACGCTCTCCGGATGCTGATGACACCGTTTTGTTCATTCCTTTCCACTGATGCAAGGTTTGGAGCGGCCTGATCCTCCGTCTCGTAAGACCTTTGGCCTCACTGCTGCAACCAAAGCGATCGATGCTTTGCCTGTGTCCGTAACTGACCCTGCGGACTTGGCGGCGCCCCAAAAGGCTTCCGGCTCAAGGACATCAGCCATTCCCTCCGACCCGCCCACGGCCGAAGCAATTAAGGAGGAAATCAAGGATAAGATGTTGCTTTTTTTTTGCAAAAGAGTCTCATCTCTCTCGGAGACCTGTCCCGCTATCAGGAACAGTACAATGAAGGAGGGGGTCGCCCACGGCCAGGCAATGAAGCCCAACCAGATAGAGGGAGAAGCACATCAGCTAATCTGCCAGTACCCCAGTCCAGAAACCATAATAAGGCTTCGGAAGGCTATCGTTAAGCCCCACTCCTACTTCCCGATGAGGGTAATCCGTCCAACCAGCTGGCGATTTTGGTCCTTCACTAGAGGCGATTCTTTACTGCATTTACGCATCATTATCAGACACTTTGTGGAATTCTCACCTCTCGGGAAAACCTTTAAAAGACTTATCGCAACATTCTGATACCTTCTATACGTTTATCGTGCTTAGAATATTTTCCTGGTCAGAACTTTCAATATTTCACTGTCGTCTTTCATCGTGCTTATATCCAGTCGCGTAATAACAGCTATCTTTACCATGTCGGTGGGTGCTCTGTGGACCGTCAACTCTGCGAACCTGGCCTCGCCTGACACGTACAGGGATTTGAGCCCCCCAGACATGAAACCTTGGCTGGAGACAGCCGTCGTGGCACATATCCTGGGGCTAATGGCACGTCCGAACTGAAGGAAGCGATATTGACCCTCAAGCGAGACCCCGTAGACGGAACCGTAGACAGTTTGGCGGTATTCATCACTGCTATGTTCCGCCCTACTCTTCCTACTCTTCATATCGCATCACCTTGGCTTAAAAGTAACCTCGAACATATCTAGGGCCTCGCTGATAAGTTGGCTGGTGGAAATGTAGAGGAATCGCTTCGTCAGTTTTGGCCTTCATTTCCTTTATATGGCACACTTCCCGCATATTTCCCTGGGAGAGGTTGCCGGACCATACCATCGTTTTGGAGGAAGACGTCGAATTTCGAGGATTCATCTCGTCGGCATCGACGCGATCGAAAAAGATGACGACCCCCCTCTGTGAACTATGTTAACATGCTCTTACCTTCAAATTCGAGAACTACCTTAATTCTCCTCACTTCACCCAGCTCGAATGGCCTGGTCACTGGTCATAGAATATTTCCAAACACGTCTCTGCAGCCCGGTGGACTAGTTCGACCTCCATATGTAATTATGCGCAATAAAATGGCCTCGTATATGTCCCAACACACCACGCACTTCGGCTCCCAATCCAGAACTGGAAAGAAGGACGGTGTGATCTCTGGGCCGTTTCTAGAAGAGTGAAGTGAGCTCACTAATGGTGGCATCAGTCCATATAGTTACTAGAAGGCGTCCGGAAGCAGGTGTCACGCTCCGCGTGACGCCTGCCTGCCATAGCAGTCAACTTGAGTCCCAAGTCACTGCAACACTAATCCACCACCATACCATCTCTTTCGGAGTTGGGGAGGTTTTCAGCACCCGCTATAAAGCTAGATAGGGGGAATATCCCCTGCTTCCCGCTCAACAAACGCTTGGATTAAATCACCTCGTCCACTTGTCCACTCAATGCCGTTTGCTAAGTCTCAAGTTACCCGGACGGAACGTCTCATGGTGTAGCAGACCCGAAACTGCTGATCGATGAAGACCTGAGGCACCAAAAAGAAATTCCCATGAACCAATTCGTCGAGCGTATGCTATGCTGCTCCTTCGGGGATCACATCGACCGCAGAATCCCGGAGTTATGTGACGCGAAAAAAACCAGGGAGCTTCTGGACAAACTTCGTTCTCAGGCGGACCAAAGAAGTAGGTACGGGCCCTTTGCAAACCTGGCAAACCACTTCTTGAATTATCGAAAGCCCTCGGGTCTGACATTTTGTCGCAAGGATCTGACGCCCATTCAAAGCTCAGTGGCGGAGCATAAACCAGTCCTCGTCCTCGTTTCCACGAACAGTCCTCAGCTCAAATATTGCGCAGAACTCCCCAGAGGCGGCTTTTATTGGAACGATGTGTAGTGTTCCGTCGAATTCACGGTCGAAATAACAGAGGCCGGGAAGGAAGCAGAGACTGTAAGGGACGCGTCCCACTCGCTTCCTATCCCGTCCTATGGGTATCATAGCGAAGCCGCTGACTTGCGCATGGGGTCCGTGTCAAACGAAGGTTCCCGGAAGCAGGCAGCTGGTAGCCTGCCGTCTGGGGAACCATACGCCGAAAACCTGATCGGGCGGCTCTCCATACGAACGGGCGACGACAGAGCGTCTCCTATGCGTTCGGAATGCTATCTCACGGGCGATATCGTAGCCACGTCATTAACATTACGATCCAAGATACAAGCATGCGTCTGTGGTTCTACGATCGGGTGGGAATTATCAAATCTGCGGCTTTTAGTGTTACCGACTTGACTCTCTTCAGCAAGGTGATTTCTACTATGGGCTTCTCTCCATGAGCGGGTGGGGCTTCCATGATTTCATCATTTATGACGGCTTTACGCACGTCCAGCCTCCGCCCGCAGGGCCCCGTGATTCAGAATGTCAAATGAATAAGCCTGCCCCTCCTCCCGTGTTTCACCACGAGCCTAAGGGACCGCGAGCCACCACTTCTCCCGAACCTTTCACGGGAGCTGTCATTAGATTCCACAATGGGGTAGTTGTGACTCTCAAGGAAATCGTTTACCAGCAGTATGCCCTTATTGGACGGAGCATATGTGGCATCAGGGGCGAGGTCAAGGATCGCTCTGACTTGTCTGGCAAAGACCTTCTAGTCAAGATCAGCTGGCCTTTGCAGTGGAGGCAAAGTGAAGTCGATTACTTAGAGGTAGCCCGATCGTATGCCTTGAATCAACATGACGAGCATATACTTGGCCATATTCCACAAGTGCTCCTTCATCAAGACTTTTATTCCACTGTCGATGGCCCACGGGGAAATGCGCTTTTGGAAATGATGATCATTGGGTATTGCGCGTCATC
The DNA here is from genome assembly GCA_014904985.1 of Hydnum rufescens UP504. Classification (NCBI taxonomy): domain Eukaryota; kingdom Fungi; phylum Basidiomycota; class Agaricomycetes; order Cantharellales; family Hydnaceae; genus Hydnum; species Hydnum rufescens. Next base: position 16,927 of record MU129109.1, read on the forward strand.
GTTATGGATAGTTATTTCCCTATGACCCAACTGCACAGGGCATCCGACTTCACTCAAGTGATTATTGATGCCATCCAATAGGGGTGTTCATGCTGGCAGAAGTTAAACCGAAAGTGAGACGAAAGTGCCGCAAAAGTGGAGGGACTTTTGGCCTCGACTTCTGCTTCACTTTTACGTGACTTTTGCTTTTTCCAAAGGGTGTTCACGCAGAATAACAAAACTAAGATCAAAAGTAAGGTTGAAAATGCGAGTTTTGGAATTTGTGCGACCTCTAGAGCCGTTTCACAGAATTGAGCAAAAGTGGCACTTTTGCTTCACTTTTGCCAAGCCTTTCCCACTTTCGCTTCACTTTCATTTTTCACTTTTACTCCACTTTTGCTCCACTTTCGCCAGCATGAACACCCCTAATGTAAGCATTTTGTTTGATCATGGCATCCTCTATATGTTAAGGCTTTTGGTTAGGTCATTGTGGTCTTCACGACGGTCCAAAAATCCTTCACCGGGACATCAGCATGAATAATATCATGTTCTGCAGTGGGGAGAACAACCGGGCAGTTGGCGTCCTTAACGATTTCGATTCGGCGTTGTTTGTCCAAGTCAATCCCCAGTATGGAAGTCTTCATTTCGACCGTCGGTTTCGCACTGGCACTGCGCCTTTCATGGCTCTCGAGCTCCTAGACGAGACTGATAAGATACAGTGCGTGCGGCATGACCTTGAATCGTTCCTCTGGGTGACCATATGGTGCACATCACATTATCATGGAGGAATTAAAACAACCATGGCTTTCCAGGATTGGCAGAAATTCAACATTACCGAGCTTGCCCCACAGAAAGGCTTTTTCTTGTTCACGCTGGGCGTGTGGGAACCGACGGCGCAATTCGGCAGAGTTGCCGTTTGGTTGGGTCCTCTATTTCATTTGTTTTGTGATGCTCGAAATGCTCGCCAAAATCTCATTTTCCGGCTCAAGTATGGAAGGGGCCAGACCTCTGAGACTCTGGCCATGGAGACCCTAGGTGGTCATACAACTTACCAAACCTTCCTTCACATTCTGGGAGATGGATAATGTAATCCTCTCTGTACAGTACTTTATATATCCTTGAAACACAACTCCATGAAGTTGAAATTCTTTCACATCTCTTTGTATTCCCCCCATCTGTATATGTAGGATGATGGACAGGTATCTTCAGAGGATACATGCAAGTTTTCAAGACTATAGAATAAGAATTGAAAATAATCCACATGAGGAGACTAGTTGGGGTAGGAATGGCAGCAAATAACTTGATGAAACACATGGGTCAGAAGAGTTTATCAGCATACTTCTGGGGCTTGTTTCTTATAGAAAAAATGATCCTTAGGTCCTCCTGGACTGTTCTACAGACAATAATGTATACCTGATCAGGGAAACTGCTTGGGTGGACCAATATTCAGCACCTAGGACTTTCAGAACCAAAAATTTACCCTTAAGTGCAGATTTCTGGCTGGCTCAACAGTCCCACTGTGTTTTCATATGACTAGATATTTTCTTTGGGTACTATAGAGAAATATGTTGAAGGAATCAAGCAATTTGGGTCACTTTTGAGGGAGATACAGATGCTGTTTCATGGATGTATCCTGTTTCAAGGATGTATAATGTACTGTATATCTCCACTATACAATATTTATGCTTTGCATCTGTAAACTCCAACACTGGTGACCGTGGTTACCCCAGCTTGGTTAGTTGTATAGGGGCCCTGTGATTGGTACCATCAGTGTTGCCAAGAACTTGGCTTGAAGAAACTACGGAGTCTTCTGATGAGGAAATTGATGCCAATGTGTATATGTGGGTAGGTGGTGGAGTAATCATGAGAGAGCCATGAGATTTTAATGTCTTTGTCCAAGATAGAATTGGCTAGATATCCATGGAAATGATCAGGGAGGACGAAGAGAGACCAAACAAGTTGGCGACAACTTGAGAATTTGAAACCGTGGTTTGTACAGGAAGTGCTACGCATTACAGAAGGGGAAAATCACTAAATTATTCCGATTTCGCGATCATGGACTCGAGGACCAGTTTGGTTCTTCCAGCTCCTGAAGCCTGTTTGGACATCATAATCGAATACCAGACCGGGTTAAAGACGAAATTCACCGATCGCAGTGTCTCTTCGGGCTCCACAGTGCCAGCATGTTGGCCAAATTCGATTGTCTCGTACTTGGCGAGCGAAGTGAAGTTGACCTGCAGACAAGATGGGCTTCGTGCTTGCATAATATATCCATTACCGATTTTTTCTAACCGTAAAAAACTGCGAGTCCACATAACGAAGTACCCTAGTCTTAAACCTGCGGAGATATTGGTATTGTGTTGACTTGTTTGCCGTATTTGTGGCACAGCCTTACGATCTATGAGTCTATATTTGAATTCTATTGGGCTTATCTCGCGCGATCGAGAATTCGAAAGGGAATCAAAATAATTTCGAGTCGCACCTGGTCACTCTCAAGCCACACATACGTATTACTACTGGTGATAGCTGAGTACTCGTGTGTTTCCCTACAGCATGGAAGGAGATTCGGAATGAATTTGCTTATCTTCGAAAACCTATTCGGCGGGCTCCACGATCCACAAAGGTTTCTTTGCAAGGTGCTACTAGTACACAAGAAAATCACGATATCCTTTAGTAGGACATAGAGTTGGAGATGATACTTCTCAGATGTTCAGCCCCGTCTTCCCCAGCAACGTCCCCTATGGAGGAACAAGTATCGATTTCATGCGAGTCGCTCTGACGAACGACAGAAAATGACGCACCAATTCCCGGAGCCAGGTCCAGTACGCGCCTCTGGGGTAGGGTTCCCTGGACCAGCATCTCAATATCCTCATTTTTGTATCCAATCACACTCAATCCCCTGGGAACACCGAGTCCATCGAGGAACTGCGCGATAGCCTCGTATAGGTGGTCCCCTATGGATTCGTCTGGGAGGTTGGAAATGGATGGATCGGAGGTAACTGTACGTCTGAACACGGCGAGAGCTTCGCGGTGCCGGGAAGGCGAGGATGGAGCAGTAAATTGGAAAACTGCCGGACCAGTTAAAGCCACGCTATCACACGGGTCATCGCTCATGGTCACAAACGCTATCATAAGAAGACGTAGAACTGTGTTCATACCTGATGCCATGAGGGATTATAGGCTTATCTGCATTGTACCCTGGATGTTGCCATTTGGGGCCAGTCTTATTGAATCCAGAGATCTGACCATAAGCCCGAATTAGCCACAGAAAAAACAAGTGTCAACCATCAAATAACCACCCACAGGATAACTAGCAGCATGGCACAAATGGACGCCTCCATTTCCAAAACCAATACCTGCGAATGCAGCAGCGAGGCTGGAAGGCACATTGTCAGTATTCCAGCTTCATCGATCCGGGAAGTCATTTAAAGGTCACAGCATTTGCGTCTTCGCCTCTTTGTCGTCTTTATTCTTAGCAACCCGAGGCAAGAATTCCACGCTTGCCGGAGAGCCCATGTAGAGAACACGTCCGAGATAGGATTGGAGCCTTGATACGCCGGCCGCTGCAAAGGGTTCGCCGGACGAGGTGTCCGTTCATAATACGGAATAGCAGTATAGCTTTCCAGGGCATGGAACAGCTGGGACAATCACATTGATGTACCACAGGAGGAGGAACTAGGTCACCGTCGGAACAGAATAGAGTCAATTTTGAATGGGGGGCTTACAACGTCAAGTCCTGCACTGATGTGCACTTCGGTAGTGCATGAGTCTGTGTTGTCGGTGTCGACAATACCCAAAATAGGTCTTAAGGCACGATTAGCAATGCCCGTCTTGAATTTTCGGGATGGAATGTCGAGTATTGCGGTCCCGGTCGTCTCACTTCCAGTTCCAGCAGTAGTTGGAACTACCAAGGCGCCACGCATGCAAATTAGCATACGATTGTCGTAAAAATCGGTTGGGAGGGCGGACCCACCAGCAATGAGAGGCCGAAGGGTCTTAGAGATGGGGAGTCCCTTCCCGATAGGTGCATTGATGAAATCATAAAGGACCGCCTCGGGATACACCGTAAACCTGATAACACATCAATTGAGTGAATGTCGTGAGTAAGGATTCGGCGTTCAATCGCACAAATTGGCGGCCTTGGCGGTGTCCATAACACTACCACCTCCTACACTGTATGAGAGTAGGGTTTGAGGTCAACGATCGCTCAAGTTTACCGTGTTGGACGCACGCGAGGAAATGGCTGAAGTTGTGCATTCGAGCCCATGCGATAGCATGTTGCCAGCTTTCGTCGGTAGGTTCCACAGCCACGTTAGTATACAGTTCAAAGGGAACATTTGCTAATTGCAGGGACTCCACGGCCTAGAATGTCCAATATAACAGAGTAGCAGCACACAGACAGGAGGAAGCCTACCCTTTGGACTGGCAACAGTTTGGAAATATTGGGATCAGTGAAGACCCCCACCTATTATCAGCATGCATTGAATAGTCTTCGCACGCGCAACTGTACCATAAAATCACTCACTTTCGTGGCCTTCATATTCGCAAAGTCCATGCCTACTTCCCTCGTCACGCCGGCACCAAAGCGAAGATTGGACGCGGCCACCTCGAAAGCATACTCCTTCTGGGGAGTCAACTCGACGGGGGTAGCGAACTTTCTGAACTGGGTGATTGCATGCGAAGCTATGGGTCCCCCGCTACGACAGGAATGGCAAGGGCAAGCAGAGTGCCTGCCAATGTTCATCAAGCGCGCAATGGCAGTTCGAGAAGGGAGGGCTGGCATGATCTTTTACAATGATGAAGAGCAGAGAGTGAGACTGAGTACTCTCTAGATGAACCTGGCTATATAGCCGGGCTCGATTAGGCCCGTGACCAGAGGGAACTGGTCACGAGGCTATTACAGCAATCATTGAGATATAAATTGTGAGCTAGACTATTACTATATTGGTGCGTGTGCTGCGTGGAATCATGAGAGAGTGGTAAGTATCATCAAGAGAAGTGGGGGCTAGCGTATAGGAACTATTCGACATGTAGCCCTACAATGGCAGCGTCCCACCATTTCCGGGCCTCCACGTCTGTCCGTGGTGGTTCAAAGTGTTTACACCGCGAGGTGAATGCTTCGTTATAGCCCAATGATGAGAGCAAGCAAACGAACCAAGGCATAGATTCACATACCTTCTAAGGACCGTCGTCGCACTATGGCCTCGACAGTGATCTCCTGCCGGATTTGATTGCGCTGGCCACCGTATTCGCTGAGCCTGGATTCACTGAGACTAATTCGCACGTACTTTGACTTCGTCACCGAAGACACCAGACCGAAACTTTCTTTCTGCGTCGAGACTAGCCTCTTGCCCCTCGAATGCCTTTTTCTTCCCTTCTACAACACGGTCGGCTACCTTAACACAATAGTCGATCACTGCTGCTCGGCCTTTCCAATTTGCTGGCTCGTGTGACCCATAGAAAATGGAGGATCGTGTTTGTCACGAATCCAAAGATCGAAGTGGGTATACGCACCAACAAGTTCTTTCCAAAAATGTTCACAGGCGTCGTCCTGACTAAACGACAATCTTCCGCCTAACCGGTCCTTGTCCCGCCATTGCGCATTATTTCGATTCAGCCGCATGGTGATTGCATCATCTAATTTTCGGTATTCTTTCATAATATCTAGACAGGATAGAAAAACATAAGGCGGGCGAAGGAAGGCATGAGTGCTCGAAGGAAAGCACCCTTAAAGAGAGATAGTTGGAGACATGTGCTTTCTGTCACTCGCACCCGTTGGGGAGTGGGCATTTCAATAGCAGCGGAACCCAGAACAGGTTGCCTTGTAGGCGCCATTAAAAGCGACTATCAGAACACTAAGCGCACACAAAGACCAATCTTCGGCACTTCCCGGAGCACCATACTCTGACTGCTCGGCTCACTGGCACCGCCTGCTATTGCCACTGAAAGGCCATTGGCATCAGGATAGTCCAAGATGGGCGTAATGACAGCGGCTGCGATGACGAAGCTCGCGAAAGGGAAGGCCACAGTCTCGAATTCTCGGGACGCCACAACGAAGTTCTCCTTGCAACAGCATCAGCAACAACTGCCCCCTCCTCATCCTCGTCATCCCTCCACACCACCGACTGCTAAAGCGGAGCCTGTAGATGCGCCCAAACTAGAACCCCCCACTCCCGGCACTTATACCGATTTCCAGCTCTGGTCTAAAGCCGATGACGCCTTTCTCTATAGTACTATCCGTCTTAAGCCCCCAAACAGTTCCAGAATTGTGGAGCTTTCCGATCTTACTCAGCCTATGAAACTCAATCGAAAGAATCCCAGGCCCAAGAATTCGCTTGATCCAACGGGGTCGCTTGGATCCAAGGATATCAAGTGGAAGCCTCTCAAAGGTCTCGATGGTCGCGAAGTAATTGGGAAAGACGGGAAAGTCGTCATGGCCGCCACGATAGATGGGAAGGAGGTGTTGCAGGCCAATTATGGGAAAGAGAAACCCACAAAGGCGGAGCCTGAGGGGAAAAAGAAGAGCGCTCCGTTCAAGAAGAAGACCAAACAAGTCTTCACTGCTCCCGACGAAGTCAGACAGCTCCGACGGGACGAGCGCTTTCCGTGGCTTCTCGAACCCGATGGCGATCCGGATACTTGGACTGGGAAGATGACAGATCAGAATGAAGATGGTATCTATGGGCTCTTCGTTGCCAACTCCACGGGTAGTGGGGGATTCTCATTTATTCCTGTTCACCGCTGCTATGACTTTGTCAAAACAAGCACACATGCAGCTTCAATGACGTCTGAAGAGGCCGAAGCCAAGGTAATTTGCCGTCTTTCAGACCTGACTGCGGTCTGGGACGCTAACAGTCAGTATGCTAGTACGCAAATGCATTGAAAAAGAATAGCCTTGTCGTCCAATTCGCCGCACGTGGTGGTGGCACCCCGTCTGCGGCTACTTTGGCCACCATTAATGCGTCCGAGTCCAAACCTAAAGTAGCAGTGAAGAAAGAAGAAGATTCTGGAGATGGACTTTTCGGCGGTGACGAAGATGTGAAGAAAGAAGACAACGTCTGTGAATTTGCCGAAATTATGAGTGACTCTCTAACTCTCAAGTATAGGGTGCTGAAGGCGCGTATGACGAGATGGAGTTCGAGTTGGAGCACGCCGATGACGAGGAAAATATGGAAGACGAAGAAATGGAAGATGAGGAAGCCAAGCAGAGCAAAGTATGCTGATCCTTGATTCATCTGAAACGCTGTGCTGACGAGTCTACCTCAGGCTCGCATCAAGCGAGAGCAAGTTGCCGCCAATAAGACCGTAGATGGTCGGGTTGATGATTCAGATGACGAAAGCGAGGAACGCTTAACTGGCGAAGGGAGGAAGATGAAGCGGGCTCTAGGGAAAATGGATCAAGCCTACGACAGTGACGACGATGACAGAAAGAACCCATATGCTAGCTCAGTGCGTACATCACGACGATGCAGCCTTATTTTTGCGCAGCGACCCTAACAAAATCCGAGTTTAGGAGGAAGAGGAAGAGGAGGAAATCCTGCCTGCCGCGATACCCACAACCCAAGAATCTAATAGTAATCCATCTACCCCTCGCACTACTCCCAAACCTCGCAGTAATCAACCTACAAACAAAGTCCTTAAGACAGCATCCGGGAATAATTCTCGTGGGAATAGTCCTGGAGTCTCCGGCGCAGCTTTGGTTGCGATGCGTGCGACGAGTCCGCACAAAGCCAGCAAGCGATCTTCCAGTGGGACGGGGACGCCATCCGGGGTTCGAGCGGGTAGTCCTCTCGCCACTACCTCGAGCCGTGCAGGCAGTCCCGCACTGGAGAATGGGCGTGCTGGAAGTCCGCTCGCCAGCACACCTCAGCTAGTACAAAGTTCTGAGAAAGCTGGAAAGGCCAAGGGACCATTGCCGCATACTCCTCATCCTTCGCTTCAAACTCAACAACGTCCCCCGCCTCCCTCTGCCACGATCGGGAAGCGTAAGATGGACGATACACCAACGTCTATCAGGCCAGTACACCCGCGAAGAAGAAGAAGAAAGTCGAACCTATCGAACCATTCGAAGGCATGCTTCCTGAAAGCTTCGTCATCGATTTCTTCCGTCAGCATCCCCATGGTGTGAAGTCATCAGCAATCATTGCACATTGCAAGAAATGGCTGGAACTGGCGCCACAAAACAAGACTGTCCTTACCGAGATTGTCAAGCGCATTGGAGACTCTCACAAGAAGGACGACGGGGGGTACCTACTTACGTTGAAGGCTGGCTATTGACTTGTGTAATCTATATTATAACATTACATCCAATAAATCACACGGTATCTGGTGGTACAAACGATCCACTGGCCGCAGGGTAGAAAATTTCCTTGAACTCGTGAACAATCAATCGCGTTTCATCGCGAACATTTTCTAGCCCGGCAATCCTATTCCAGGCTCGCAAGTTAACCTCTTCATTTCCGTAGCCGAACCACGCCTGCGTCGCATGCATCCGATTAATTGACGCAACAACAAGTTCAGGTAGAGCAATGGAATTTGAATGGCTTATGTGTCGACTCAAATCGCTATCCACAGATCTTGAGCTTGGAGTCGAGGGGATGGTCATGGGTCCTAGATGAAGGATGGGTCGTAAAGGCTCGATGGAAGGAGGGCGAGAGGCAGCCATTGTGTAACCGGCGCGGGGGCCATCATTCTTATCATCTGAAGGAACCCAGAATTCCTGATTTGCTTGCGTGGGCGAGGCGCTTGGTGAATGTGATCCATGTCGCTGGCGAATCTTGGAGAAGATCGAGGAAGTTCTCCGCCAATCCCTTGGATAGAGGACTCTCGAATTAGGCCGTGTCGTCGATTGTGGGGAATCCATTGGGGAAAGGCGGACCAAACGTTCTTGTATCCAGAGTCTCATTTGGATCAGCAATGGTGATCTGAAGAGGATGATAAACTCTACAATAGACAGCAATAGATAGTCCACTACTCGAACATGTTGCTGGTGAAGATCCGACGAGGACCCCTGGGGATCGGAAGATACAGAGGATCGAGAAGCTCCATCTGGCGAAAATGGCGGGCTCGATGGCGAAACCAGGGGAGACGGGAGTGATGTTTGCGACTTGTGTAGGTTTGACAGGCCCAAGTCACCTTCGTGCAATATTCTCTGGAGAAATTGGGCGAGACGAGACCAGATGTCGGGCAACACCATGGTTATATCGTCTCCAGCACGGATGACGATAACCTTAACTATTTGCAAGGAGACGGCGACTAGGGAACCAGTGGATCGCTCCGCTGAAAGGGACGAGTCTTCTCCAGAAGCACGACTTTCAGTCTGAACAAGAAAAGGAGTGTGTTTCTTGCTCGAGGCATCCAGCGTGTTGTGCCGTGAACATGCATCCATGGTATACGCCAATAATCGAACCCACGCATGAGCCTGGTATTCTCGCGATGATCGATGACTGAGAGACATTTCAGAAGAGGATTGCATTTCAAGGCATAATGGCAATATTAAGCCAGCAAAGAACTGGGCCGACGGTTGCTGTCCCTCAATAAGGCCGATAACATCCATGTCCTGCAGTGAGACGGCCGCAGCAAGAAGGGAGGCAAGTGGCACCCGGGCGGGGTACTTCAATAGCGCCTTTCTCGCCGCTGCCGCCGTGCATGCATCCAGCGCAGGGCCACAAAATCGAGAGACCACCATCTGGGTGAAATCTCGCTCTCCATGGAGTGAGGGATCCTTGACGAGAGCGGTTACAGTCTCTATAGCGCGAGATAGATTGAGAATAGAACCATAGGAGCGGAGAAGCGGTGCGGTCTCGCCAAGGAAAGCAACGACTTGCTTGAGAGGCGGTCGTCCGTCACGGACCAAAAAGCGTTGACTCAATTCATTCACAAAGTCCGAAGCCAATTCCCCAACAGCGACCCCTTGATCACGAAGCATGCTGTTGACGATGCTAAACGCGCGCTGCACACCGGGGAGTGTTAATCGACCTCCCGCTTGACAGAATTCAATCAAAAGTAGAATATATTCTTGACGCATCGTGGTGAAATCAGTCAAGAGATGGGGGTTGAAAAATGTGTTGCTGTCGAGGGGCAGTGGGGCATCGGAGGTTCCAGCCGTAGCATTATTGGTCTCTTCTGGTGGTCGGGGCCTTGGAACTGCCTTGGAAAATATTGCGGTGCTTAGGGCCTCCACACCAAGCTGAAGCACCGATCGCGCAGACGTCGAACCATTGTGAAGATGCCTGGCCCAGCAAGCGAGGAGCCGAAGGAAGTTCTCAGAGCGCTTCAGTCCTGGAGAGTGAGCAATGATCGTCAATAACAGACGGGCGGTGTCATCCAGCAAGAATCGACGTCCACGCCACTTGTCCATTAGAGACGTCAATGATAACAATGCAATATCTCCAGACTCTGCGCTCTGATGGGACGACGGGTCCAGTAGAACTTCTGGCGTCTCACTGAGCATTGTCATCAAGGCTTCGCGCTCCTGAATTTCGCTGGAGTTGTGAATGCCGGCGGAATCGGGGGCAGTGCTTGGAAACGGATTATGAAGAGTATCGAAGATGGAGAATGTAGCCTCTGCGAATGAAGCTCGTGCCGAAGGAGACCTCAGTTTAGGGTGCACAAGGATTTGTGATATGACATCCAACGTCTGAAAGACGAAAGCCTTATCATGCAGTGCAAAAAATCGATGAATGGCGTACTCGACGGCCGATCGAATTCCATCATGGGGTCTCGCCTCACAGTAAACTTTGATCACGGCGGGCATCATGAGCAAAAAACCCGAGTTGGAAGAGAAGAAACGTCGAAAACGGGAACTGGCCGTCATGAATGCAACCAGAGCATGAGCAACAATGACTAGGTCACTACCATGCACGACGAGGATAAGATTGACTCCATCGAGTAGTTTAGCCAGTTCCGCTCTGTCACTGACGTTTCGACTGAGTGAACGGAATAGTTGCGTGACTAGAAGCAGATACGACCGGGACAGTGTCAAAGATCGCCGTCGAAGTTTATCCTCTTCATCATTGCGGGATGTCGCTGATGGAACCTGGTCCACCGGGACGAAATCAGAAAGCCCCAATGGGACTTGCGGGCCCCTCGAATCAATACTGGGAAGCTGTAAAGTATTCAAGTTATTCCGGATCGCCCTTACTTCCTTGGGGTAGCGCTTTAGGAGACGGTATAGAAGCATATTTTGCGCGGTCCGGATTGAAGTGAGATGTAATAGCGATATGGGGGGTCCATCCTGAGGTTCAGTTGCAGACGGGGCTTGGGGGAATACGATACCGGAAGGTAATGTTGAAGAGAACCACAAATCAAAGGTAGGGAGCAATAATCCATCGACCTTATTTCGCCGGAAGTCCCGCACAGATAGATCCCTGACATGTGTCGCCAGGCGAGAGAGGGTCGGAAGCACGGTCGCAAACTGGACCAGAGAGTCCTTGTTATCAGTATCTCGAGCACGAGATAATGCCTTAATGTAACCAGTAAAATGATTGAAGACATGGTGGGATAGAGTCGGTGGTAAAACAGCTTGGAGGTGGAGCAATGTATGAATTGAAAGAACACCATCGTACGGATCTCGAAAGGGATCTTGGAGTGCTTCCAGCATGGGACGTGAGACAAGGGCAGGATCATCTCGGACTGCGACAAAGAGAATATTCTGGGCTGCATGGGCGATCACCACATCTTGAGCGGCAGTGAGCCGTGTGAGGGCGGAAAACACCTCAGTCAAGGCTGGGGGGAAGATGACCCGTCGACGGACTGCACTGTATCCTCCTACGCTCGATGGACTGCGCGACAGCTTGTTAGCACGGCCCGAAAACTTAGGGCTTGCGCCGAGCTCTACAGCGGTGGGAATAGGCTGAAGTTGTTCGTTCTCCGCGATATCCAGAGTCAATCTAGGAAGCACAGACAATGGGAGTTGATTCCATTGTACACCGTCATCCTCTCGCTCTTCGGTGCTCTTGACCCAATTGAGTTCCATTAACTTTCGCCTGATCTCGGCGGGAAGAGATGCACCAAGAAGGGCAAGCGCATTCTCACGTGGTTCGTCTGGAACGTACTTCGGAGCGCCGACGTCCGTTGCTACAAACGATAGCTACTTGAATGTTAGAGGTCAGATAAGGATAAGAGGGAAGGCAGGCATACGGGTTTTCCAGCCAATTTGAACGGCCGTCTATGGTTGCGATCGGGGAGATATGTTTGCGATGAAATTTGATGTCTCCGACTGTACAGAACAGATAATCGTTGAAGTGCACGGAGTCTGACCTCGCTTAGTGAGCTGGAGGAGCTCGTGAGATGCAATCTTTTTGAACTACGAAGTCACGTACCTGTGAAGATCATCTTGAATAAGCCGAACGGTCTGAGTTTTGATCTTCTCAGAGCACTGCATAAACAAGAAGCATGCCTATGATGGATATATAAATAAGCACAGATTTTGTAGCGAAATAGTTAACTTACTGCGGCAGCAGCAACTTTATCATCAGATTCCAAGTGATGGGCCCAGAGAGCAGGAGCTAAATGGCGATAATCCCCATCTTCTAATTGTGCCGAGACCAGGACAAGCAAAGGCAGGATAGCAGTCATTATATGCGGGGGTATCGAGGCACGGACTGCTTCACGACCATCCCAACTGGTGATATCCGTATTATCGAAATCACTAGTATTTCCGGTGGGGAATGGGATAATGAAGCTCGTCGGCTGAGTGGGCCAACATCCCAACGTTAATTTTATATCCACAGCTTGAATAACTTCATCGACACACCCTACTGTTGCGCCGAGATGAGGAGCCTGATGCATATATCATACCAACCTTTGACAGAGTGAATTGAGCCTCTTCGAGGACATCTTCCGTGACAAGGTTGGCATTCGAAATATTATCCAAGAAGGGGTTCGATTGACTAGCGAGAGGGACGATATAAGCCCCGGGGTGCCCTTGAGAAGCCCAATTCACAATGCAAGGCAACCAATGACAACTGAAAATGTGGGTCAGAAAGATAAAGAAAGGAAGAAACAAAAACAGCTTACGATTTTTGGGAGGTGGTAAACAGTCGTATTCGGCGGAACAGAGTGACAAGCAAAATACGTTGGGAGTATGGAATCAACGAGGTCTGTTCCCTTGCACTGATTAATATGGAAAGCTTTGTTTCGAGATCATTGAAGAAGTGTAGAGCAGAAGCGTGCGAGGAAGCGGGGTTCTAGCAAAGACGCCTCTGATTCAATTGGGGTAAGCATTCGGTCAAGCGAGTGACATACTGCTAGGGAATTCGGTTTCTCTCGCACGAGCTGATCAAGCTTGAACAGCAACTCGACCATGATCACACACTGCCCAATTCTGGCACGGCCCCAGGTGGGTGAACTGCCCTCCTTTTCCTTCGCTTTCCCAATCTTTGCTCCAACGCCACCCATAAGTGCGATCGAGACCATTTCGGCATTTTGGATCAAAAGGTCAGGGATGTGTCGCGTGAGAGCTGCCAAGACGCAAAGGTACTCGACAACTTTAATGTCTTGCGAAGCTTTGGCGCAATCAAAAAGAGGCTTGAAGAATAACTGGGGATGGCTTTGGGAAATAGCCTTTAGAAAAGAATTCAATGATTCTGTGGGAGGTATAGGATCCCGAACGAGTCGCTATCGTAGGACGAAGTGAGTAAGGAAGCACAACATAGCCATCAATGGTTACCTTGAATAGATGAGGCAAAACCAAAGACATGAGATAATTCCGACAATCTCCTGTGGTATTACGGTAAGCAGCTGTGACGGTCGTAAGGAGTCGCCCCACGTCATCCTTTTCTATCTACGATAGAATGAGTACAAGCGGGGACCGTTTCGACAGAACTCGAACACACCATTTCTTGCAGTTCCCGTTCCAGAACTGGCGTCCAATCGCTTCCCACAGATTGCCAGGAAATTATGATGGACGCTGCAGTACCTGCAACATTAGCAGCAACAAGCAGACGCAGGATGATTCGGGGTGCCATGGATTTGGCATTCTCCAGATTCGAACCGTGATATAAGGAGGCTTCGGGAATGATACGGGATTGAACCATCGATAGAATGAGATCTGCATCTGACCGAGAAAATGCGTAGTCTCCATCCGGATTCCTGGCAGTAAGAAACTCAACTACGAAATCCGTGTATGCCGCAACGCGGCGAAAGGCAATTCGGGATTGCAGACCTGAGAAAGGACACGATAGATTGGGTACCGGCCAAAAGGACTATTACCACTATTAGTGTGAGAACGCCAGGTCTTCGAGGGGGAGCATCACCTCCAGTGCGGTATGCAGTATCCACGTTCTGCAGTCTGGGGACCCAACCCTTAGCATCCGTGTCACTGCTTCTCCCAAGACAGCCAGGAGCAGACCATCCCGGTCATCAGAGACTTCCATTTCACAACCATATTCTGCACGAAGACTGCCTTCGTCTATTCGCCCGTATTCGGAACTTCGCACACGAAGCACAAGTGCCTGCAGTTGTGGATCAGGGAGAGATGGATAGTGAGGATTAAGTGAGCACTGTAGGAGCAAAAGTTGCTGTAAGAGCGACTGAAGGACGGCGGGAGACAATGAAGGCCCGTGGGCACTCGGTGAAGGAAGAAGGTATGATAAGTGGCGGAGGAGCCTTGAACATTGGCGTGGAACATCGATCGAGTGCATCGCTGCCCTAACGCACCACGAAAAGCGCTCAAATTCACTCTGGCCGTAGTGAGATTATGGTGTGACCTATTTCTAGAATCGGAATTAGACAGACGCACCTCGATGTTTTGGCTCTTCCAGGTGCCCACGATAAATTCGAATACGTCTATCGCAGAAGATCGTGCGTCTTCTGCCCTCCTCACGGAAGTATAGTTGCCAAGGAAAGGGGCGAGTAAGACTGACAATACTTGTGTTTGCTTGGGAAGGTAGGGAGATGACCCAGCATAGTAATTTAGAGTCACTTGGAGCTGGCTGAATCTATGCGTCTGTGGACTACCCGTAATCGTAGTCGCCATTGATTGAAGGGATGGCGTTCGACGCAGCCGCCCAAACCTCGGAAAGCCTCCGCTTGTAATGCTATTAGTGCTTCCTTGAGCCTGATTGCCGATTTGAGACAATTGGAAAGTGGTGCTCGATCCAGAATGAGAATCAAAACCCTCGAGGCCAGCAGAAAATGACCTTGCTACGCGAGTGGCTCGGTCAATGTCATCTCGAAAAGTACGCGCAGCATCTGACAATGCAAGTGCGCGAGCCTGCTCGACAGCCGTTCTAAAACCAAAGCGGGCAAATCGAGAGGGCTTTTGCTGATTACCGGGCGAAGTTAAGGAGGGGGTTGACGGGGTATGTGGCTGTGTTTTCAGGGCCGGACTCTGCAGGCTATCCACGTTTTCCGGTTTCGTGGGTGATACAGGTACAGAAGAAGGTAAAAAAGCTTCTCGCACGTGTTCCCAATGTGCTCGTGGGGCGTTTGGAATTTTCCCAATGGATGCCGAAGGGATTGCTTCTCTCTGGACTGCTGAGGCGGTTCGAGTGATTGGAGGTGTCGTCTCAAGACTAGTAAAGGCAGGGGATGACACGGAAGAGGCAGTCATTTCCTCTGGTTCCTCATAGAGGGGCTGGGACCCAAGCTTTGGGGAAAACCCGTCCAAGGTGGTGAACGAGTATGTAGAATCAATCGTGTGAGATTTGAGTGGGGTGCATACGCAGCACGACTTGATCCAGCTAGGCTAGGCCCATCAGTTCGATGGGATACGGTCTCATCGTCAGAACGTGGATCCCGTGAAGATGTCGATTTTCTAGTGTTGGTAGTATCTGGGGATATTCCAGGTGGTGACGTACCTCTTTGCTGTTTCTTGTCAGGATAAGAGGAAACAGGGGAAACTATCAGGGGGGAGACATCGTTATTCGACTGTGTCACCATAGTCCCTCCTGGTGCTGAGTCCCCATCCCTGGGTGCCGTAGATGAAGGCGATTTAGTAGGCCGTTTCAGAGGTCGTCCGCCCAGAGGGTGTTTGGCTGGTGGCGAAGTTGGCATCTATGGACATATTACCTCTTTCCTACTCGCGATCTCTAACGCCTAGGCTGAATGCAAGTTCGTTGCCCAGGATGTATGAACGCAGTTTGCCGAAGGAGGCTTATCACGTGGAATTGCCTCGGGATGAAGCACGGTGAAGTTTCGATTTCTTTATAAAGGGGTGGGCCATTCTGATTCTTTGCATTTTTGTTGTTCAGTGTGGCTCGACACCGATCCTGTCCGTTCTTAACCTGCCTGGGGATCGGTTCATCATTTGTTTATTTTGAACTTTGATTAGGGTCACGACGATGCTTGCGCCCTACTGCTTGCTGCAAACTTGCCAGACTCTGTAGAATTAGTCGGAGTCTCTACAGTTCATGGAAACGCAAGGTCATATATTTCCTCCCTATTCTTTCTTGAGTTCAAGATTCACGATCAGAACCCCCAACGGACGCCGCAGTGCAGTTTGTACCCTTCGTAATGCAACCAGGCTCTTATATGCCTTTGCTCCTCATCTATCGGACTTGATAGTCTATCCCGGAGCCGCCAAACCTCTTATTCGACCTTCAAGGCATGTAGGAGCTTGACCTAGTCGTACTCTCGAGCATTTATGGCCGTCCATGACAGAGCTGACCCCGAGATACACGGCAAAGATGGTCTTGGAGGAGTCGTTGGACTTCCCACCTTCACGAGCCCTGCAATAAGCTCTAGACTAAAAGCTTCCGAGGGGCTGAAGGCAATCGAAGGAATCGCAAACGCTACACGAAAAGCAATAGTTGCTGGAACAAAGATACACCTGGTCGCTTGCGGCCCCTTGACGAATATAGCTCTCTTCATTTCCGTCTATCCCGAATTAATTGCCGGTATTGAGGAGATTTGTTTCATGGGCGGCGGTACGTCCTGCGGCCGCTCTACCGAAGGCGCAATTGACATAGTCCGGGATTTTGGGATGAAGGTGTTGGTATTGGCAATAGAAGTCCCGTCGCTGGTGGGCAATGTTGACATCAAATGTTTCTGATCGAAATCGAAACTGACATGCGGATATCGAACGACAATCCATCCCAGAATTCAATATTTTGTGTGATCCAGAAGCTGCACAGATCGTCGTCGATGCCGACGTACGAAAGGTAACGAGGATCCTCGTTCCTAATATGACGCCTCCCACTTTTTCTGCGTTGTTCAGGTCATGATTCCACTTAACGTTACCCATCGAGCCCTCTTGACAGAAGCCTTGCAACTGAAACTGAGGGCTATGATAGCATCTTGTCCGGGATAACGGTGGCCGATGCAAAGCCTACAACGCCTTTAAGGGAGACCCTCTCCTCACTGCTTTCCTTTTTCGCTGAATCTTATCGGACGACGTTTGGATTTATTGACGGGCCTCCCCTCCACGATGCCCTTACGATTGCATATGTATCGAAACCCGAACTATTCGAGACCATTAGATATCGTGTCGATGTGGACTGTTCCACAAGTCTTGGTGTAGGGCAAACCGTTGTAGACGTGTTCAACTATCGCACTTGTGAAGATAATTGGGGAAGTGCAGGGAAGAATGTCCTTGTGGCTATTGATGTTGATGTGGGTCATCAGATCATATTCTGGCCGTATTATTGCTTATTATTTCCGAGATAAAACACCCAGGTGGCTGGTTTCTTCGATGTATTCTTTGCGTCTGTCGATAGGTGTGACCTTACTACCCCATTAAACATGGTTTAATGCCGCCCCTTTACCTTCATGAACAAAATCAGAAGGGCCGGTCGCCAACCCAATAGATGGCATTCTAAGTTCGCCAAAAAGACGGTCATAACAAAATTCCACGACGTATCCGTTCTTTCTCGGCTTTTTGTTCCATCTTCCACATGCGATTGGTGAGAACGCGTCTGATGCAATAAATGAGCAAAAAAAGGCTGAAGAACTATAGAATAAACGTACCTCTTTTGATCATGCTTGACCTTGAAAGTATGCAATAGCTTTTCGCGCTCTGGTCGCTCCCTCTCCCACTTATGTCCCTTGAACATGAACCTTCTTGTACCATATAATCCCTTCTCGTTAATAGGCGGGGGCTTCCCTAGCCACTGTACAGGCCGGTTCTCCGTCTCTTGCTTCAGCGCCCCAAGATTAACAGACGGTTCTGGCATCCCACGCGAAGGGCGTTGCCCTTTGGGGCCCAGAGGAAGATGTGATTCGACACCAAGCAATCGGGCAGCTTTTACAAGGTCGGCCTGCCGCCTCCGGGAGTACTTGGCAGGGCGCCATCGTCTAGTCGATTCGTTCAGGATGGGAAGGAAGGGGTTGGCGATAGGTATGGGTAATTTACTTCCACGGGGCGGAAGCGTAGGCTTTGGCAGTCCATTGAATACCTTTGAGCGTGCGGCAGTCGTCTCCCGGTGCCAGAAGTTAGAAAGGAGTTGCTTTGCATCGAGTGCCTTTACCAGACGCCTAGTGGTTGAAGCCATTGAAAGCGCGATGTCGGGGAATGCCGGTTCCAGTCGAGGGCCTGTCGCACGAATACTGTAATTATCGGATTGAGAACTCTGCGGTCCAGAAATGGCATTGGAGAGCTCAAGGGATCACGAAACCGCATTATTACAAGATCTTTAGATCGCCTGTGATCGTAGAGATCGTGCAGTGTCGCCCTCGTAGGCCCACGTCACTAACGCACATCATATTCCTAGCTTCTCTGTCATTGAACGTCGTTGCTTCCGTCGCCCTTTCCACTCAGGAGGGGGCCTCAAGCTGAGATGACCTCAGAAGAGGCTACACCAGTTCCTGGTGCGCATATCGACCCCGCTCACGAGAATCGAGATGGCCGGAAGATCAAAATACTATGGATGAATCCGCACAGTAAGTCCCAAGATATGTCCAATACTTTGTTCGCATCTCGAGAAAGGTGTATATATATTGATCGTATTTCTCCACAGAACAAATTCTCGGATTCGTATCATGCACAGCGCTACACACGCTCCGCTGGTAGCGAATTGGTCAAGTTGCCAGCATCGGATTCCTCGATATGCTATATCTTAGCCACCCTTCATATTCTGTACGGCACATTGTGTGATATTACTCAGCATCCCCGTCTAGAGATTTCCATATCCCAGCTCGACGGAGACCTCAAGGAGAGACAGGCAGTCACTTTTCCAGTGTTTCCCCTTTCTTCACGCTAGAGTCTATTTGAACTAAAGCATTGCAAGGTCGTGAATTGGTCGTTATGAGGTCATCAGAATAATTGATACAGTGCAGCAAGAAGAATTATTCAGTCCAACAAGAGATGTAATACCGTCCCAAATTATCTCGCCCCATCTAGGAACATCTTGTTAAGGGGAGCGGACGTCCGCTCTTTGCGTCGCTGGCCATCTCGAAGACTTCGAATGGCTTGGTCCAAATCACCACGCCCGACTGAGAGGTGGTCGTGAGTCTTAACGGTACGATTGGTACCTCGCAATGTGGACCCTCCACCAGAAGGGGTCCGCAGATCAGGTAAATCGGAAAGTGGTCCTCGCTCTTCCTGTAGATAAAAGAGTTGTTAACATCGGCAATCGAGAACTCGACCAGTGCGGACGTTAAGACGTACCAATAATTCCTTCATAGATTTATCTTTATCCTTGGAGCCAACAACCGCCGTAGTCGCCACAGGCAGCACAAGAGGCGCGGGTGATTGTGCATCGTGCATTTCAAGAGCAGCCTTCTATGGAGAAACAAGATAATTCAAGAACATGGAATAACATCGACAGCCCCAGACTAACTTGTAAACTCGAAGAAAACGTCACGATGAGGGCGAAAAAATCTTCGGGTTTGGAACCCGGCTCGGAGGAAGAAAGATCACGGGTACTTTCTCCGAAATAGACCAATACAGCCGTGAGCTCATTCCTCAGTGCTATTCCCGCGTGCTCTAGAGCATTCACTTCGCCACGCGCATCACGCATGAACTCCTGAAGAGCCAATAGTGCTCAGATACGAGTGAAGATAATAGTGATAGCAGCATTACCTCCATGACGGGTATAAATCGATCATCATGTCCGACAGGAGGAGCCTTACATGCTGACAACTCTAGTTCAATTTGATGCAGGCCCCTTGACAGTGCCGAGATAGATTGGATGATGGCTTGGAATGATACTAAAGCCGATGATCATTCGAGACGATATTTATCCCAGATCACACAAACAAAACGTACCTCTAGCTGCTGCTTCCAGGTGGGGTAGATCCTCAGCGAAGGCGATTAATGATGGATCAGCACGATTAAGGAGGCGAGCAACATAATGTAGCAACGTTGGACAATCGGAACCGGCCCGGGCGGTCTTAGTTTCCTTCAACTTTATGAAGAAACCTTAATGAATGGATGTTGGATATGAAGTAAACGAGCAAGCCTTGAGTAGCGCGTCCAATTTGAACCCTCGGGCCCCGCCACGGAAGGTTGATCCATTTAGGGCATTCCCAATTGCAAGTACGACCTATCATGCCCCATGAGTTAAAAGCCACCAAAAAAAAATAGGTCTCGTAGCTCGCCTGAAGGACACGCTTAAAACGAATGGATGATTTAAGTTCACTCGCAGCGTTGCGCATGATACTAAGCTCCGGTCGCACATCCTCGAGATCCAGATCCAGTCTTCTCCTGAAGAGCATACATTCGAGACGTTCTTGAAGCCGTGGCACTTTTACCAGCTGCAGGTGAACAAAAGATTCAGTTGGGGCTCCCAGGGTTTAAGACCAACTAACCTCGGCAAAATATTGATCTGCCTTAGCAAGTTTGCTGACGTCTGGGAAATCTTTGATGCGCAACACCTGTCGTGATGGACACATTAGTAGTCGCGTTCAGCGGTATTATATATGGTATAGACCTCATCTGCAGTGGGGAGGTGACGGGAAATGGCTTTCAAATCATCTAATGGTAATTTGTCATCATCAAGCAAAAGCAGAGCTTGACGAATATCTGGGAATCCGAGTTTGATCCTGGAGAGCATGATCGCTAAATAAATGTGTTATTCGATCCCATGCAAAACGGACAATAGTGCTGCAGGACTGACCAACGTTGTTTGCTCGAGTGATATCGAGAACTGTAGTTACGGATTGCCTCCTAGAGCCGGTAGCAGATAGACGTGAAGGTGATTGGGGGGCGACCTTGTCCATGCTAAACGTATTCTCAAGTTCTTGCATATCAAGATTCAGAGAAGTAGTTTGATTGAGATCTGTCCAGACGTTCGAAGTGGAACTTGGAAGTGCCACTTTATTCCAGAAGAACGGCTGGATGGTAATGTTCAACAGGGAGTCAGAGGCCTGGAGAGAAACATCTACCTTCAATTTCTTATCAGTGTGTAATGGCCTGCTTGTCTTTGGGAGTAATCCTGTGGGAGGCGGTGAGAGCGGAGAGGTTCCATGAAGTAAAGGAGGCGGAGGTGGGGGCGGGGGCGAAGGTAGAGTGGGCAAGTGGACGAATCCAAGAGAGACAACGAACGGCGGTGGCAGTGGCGGCCCTGGCGGTGGCGGCGATACAAGTCGGGCGGGCGTGTCCCCCGCGGATCGGGGCGGTGGCGGAGGTGGAGGCGGAGGGTGGTGGAGTGTGAGTGGAGGCAGTGGTGATGATGCATCATCCAAAATGAATTCCTTCGCGGACACGATCGGTTGCACCTTGATGTGAGATGGTTTTGGTGGAGGAAGGGGGGGAAGGAAACCCATTTGATGCAAATGGTGCAGGGACCAAAGAAGATCATGGGCTGATCAGCAGGTTGATCAGTTTTTGTCACGGGAGGCGGTGGGGGAGGTGGAGGGACTCGAGCTTTGAACTTGCGCTCTGCCTCATGAAGTGCATTGGAAGTGGGCTGGAGAAGGGTTATCTGAACGTTGAGTTCTACCAACCGGGCCTTGCAGATCTTGTATCTCCTGATCCTTCTTCCGCAAGCCTTCGATCGTTTGAGAGACCATGACTTCGGCGTCATGTTCCGGGGGCTCGTCATTAGCATTATCAGGCTCTGATGGGCGCAGCCGAGCATGTACGCTCTCAAGGGCCCGTTTGAGGAACGCAATCTCCTCCGACTTAATGCCTACATCCACGACATGCCCCGATATCTAGACCCAAGATTCAGATGAGAAGAGTGACGACAAAGCAAAGCGTATACCTTCGTTTTCAGCTTCCGGATCTCTTCTGTCATTGCACTCCATTTTGCTCGATCCCTCTGGCGTCGGGCTTCATCATCCTGAAAGTCAAAGATGAGTGAGGGGAGGCCCAAAATTAATAACAAGACAACGGACCGCCTCCTTGTCATCTCCTGGGTGTAGAGATTTAAGGCCATCCAACTCTGCTTGGAGCTGTAGGACTTGCTTCTCCTTGGCAACAAGCCGCTGCACCAACCCGTGGAAGTTTTGATTGCCCTAAAAAACTAGATGACTTACTAGAAGACTGGCAAACAACGGCATATTCTCTCACCTCAGCTTCTGCAGTGCCTGAAGAGGTTTTGATATGCTTGGGTCTGGCTTCCGGCGAAGGTTTGGACACTTGCAAGGCAACGACCTGGGTTTTGATCTCATCACGGTATTCTGACCCCTTGATAGTAAATGAATGAGGGCATCATTATAGAGGAGGGACGGAGTCAACCTTTTCCATCGGTTCGTTGGCCTTGCCTCGAAACCGGTGGAGCTCATCTTGTGTAGCCGGACCGGCCACAGGACGATCTACCTGCTCGCCAACTATTTGCTCTACAGAAGTAAAGAATCTTTGGAGAAAAACGCCCCAGCTTTCGTCACTGTCATTTTTCTCCAAGTCAGTCTAAGTCGGTCTATCAATACCGCTGACAGGACATCACGAACAAGTTGTCTAATAACACCGCATGCTCCACAAATTTTTCAAGCACGATAAACAACTCGGACGTGAAGCGACTACGGGGACCCGTTGTACGATGAAAATGTTGGGAGCCTGCCATTGGATAGGGCACTCACGGGTCTGTATCCCGTTCGAGAATTTTGGAATAACGCCTCAAAGTCTCGATCATAACGGGATATATTTCTTTGTATTGCTTGGCAAGCTCCACGAGCTCCCGGAAGGCCTCTTGTGATTCTGACACCTGCTTGACATGGTTCCTTCCACGATCGAAGCGCACAGGTGAAAGAAATCTTTCGCGCAACTCCTCTTCATCCTCGAACTTTTCTTCTGTATAAACTTCAATCTGCTTGAGCAGAATATCCGGTGCGTGGATGTATCGCAAAGCCTGAAGGAGACGATGGATATAAATCATGCCGCGGTATTAATTTTGCGTCTAAAATTATCAGAGACTTACAACGATAGCCTCATTTAGACCCCGTCGGCTGAATTCTTCACGGAGAATGACTCGATCCTCAACACTTTCAGGACAATTAGTCAGCGCATTTATGAGAGCCAGGGTCGCAGCTCTAGCATCCCAGATTCCGTCGTCGGCATCCACCCTGTTCCCAGCTCCAGAATCTGTTATATCATCCCCAATCTTGAGATAATGGACCAGTCCCTCGAAGCGAAAGCGTTCAGCGTGCGCGATGCGAAACTCGGAAAGAGCACCAAGGACCAATTTGTGGCCTTCATCAAGGGACAACACACAGATTGCAGCGAGGAGTTCAGAAACGAGCGTGCGGAGTTTGGGAGGGGCTCCGTAGAGGCTGAAGGCAATGTGAGTGATTGCTATTGGCGCGGCCAAAACTACTGAATATCCAGGCTTGCCCATGGTGTTAGTCGGGAGATGAAGCCGTGTTGATAATGCTAAGACCCACATCTCACCTCGGTATTTAGCAAGACACGAAAACATTTAATGAGTTCTAGGTGTATTGTCTGCTCTATTTCTCCCTCTTTCTTCCTGAAGCTAATAGATTAATGAACGCAGATGGAACTACAGACAACACACCGTACGCACCGTAGCATGCCCTCCCCCACCAAGTCCTCCAAAATAAGGCGCAACGTGTCCAACCCTTTAGCAACCGAGAGGAACTCCTCTATCCATGTCACTTTTGCCGTAGAAAGATGTACTCTAAGGGCAATTAAGTGTTTGGCGAGCTTCGGTCCTCCAGCATCCCTCCTACGATAGGAACATGAGCATGAAGGGCATTAGATGCCGAAAGGGAACAGACTCACAGCCGTCGGAGTTCAGAAACATACCACGATGGACTTTGGGACTCCAGTGAATGTCCATCAGTGCGGCTCTGAGGATCAATTGGGTCCGAGCTGTGGGTACGACCCCACCAGCTAAATAGACCACCTGTATTCTGACTGGTTAGGGTTTGCTGACCCTGACCATCGGAATTGGGCACGGGCACTTCCCGCGCTTGACCTTCATTTCTCCCTGCCGTAGACGATTCCGGAAGACTAAGACCCCAACCCGTAATGCTCGATATGGAGAAACGCTTCATAATGCCAGAGTCACCTCCAGCCAACTGAGGCATAAGTTTGGGGAGCAATGGGGCGGGATTGGAAGGATTCCGGGACCCCGGTTCGTCCGCCTGTTTGGAGGAGTGGACTTCGCGATTTTGATTAAGAAGGTATAGTTTCCTGTCAGGAGAGAGCTGGTTCATACTTGCGCGTGGAGCCCCCTTGAGCCCCAATTCGTCCTTCGGAAGGAGATAAATGTGAATCCACGAAACGGTTAACAATGCAAGAACTCACGATCATACGCTCAAATTCCCTCTGATCCGACTCGCTAAGCGACGGCTGGTCATTCTTGGCTCCAGATTCTGCGGGCTCTAGAGCAACTGAACCCCGCAAAGAGACTGCCGGGTTAACAGGCGTAATTGTGATAGGATCACTGACACTGATGCGGCGAAAGTTTGAGAGTGGGACGGAATTTGAATCGCTTGGCAGCTCATCGATGTTACGGACAGATGATGATAGCCACCCATCAAATAATCCAGAAAGTTTTGGCCCGCGATTCGCTTGAGATGTCGGCACAATCGATTTCTGCTTTCCCATATCCGAGTCTTCCGCATTTTCTACTGTCTTACGGTGGGACAATCCCAAATGCCATCCACCTGCCACTGATAGGCGAATATTATCGACAGACAAAGTGCAGATTATAGTAGAAGGAGCAATTGTCTGGAGGGCTATGGAGATACGATGAGGTTGTGTTCGAACAATGTCGCCGGGTTATAACAAACCTCCACTACCGCTATCATTCGGTATGCCTTCCATTACATATTCCACCGAGGTACCGCCGGTGGTCCTTGGAATGCCATAGCATTCGATGACATCAGATAGCAGCTGTGAAGCAGTCGTATTATACGATATGAACCAGCGTATTTGAGAACCATCAGGAATATTAGGCAATCGGACAAATGTGATAAGTTTCGAGAGAGATGCATGCCGGGATACCATGCGTAAATGTGAGGTGTGCAGGTGAGAAGATAAAGCATATTCAGGACCATATTGGACGCCTCCCGACGGCTCCACAGCTATGCAGAAACGCAGACACACGAGAGTGTGATAGGCAACAAGTCTGCGCCTTGGTCTAGTGTGAGGAGCAAGAATGAATGGGAAGACCGCGGTACAATCTCACCATCCCTTAAAGCTTCGAGCTCGTCGGCTGTCCATGTGTAGTCAATAGGTATCCTTCTAATTTGTTGAAGGGCCCATCCTTTGTTGTCGAGATCCCCCAAGACCTGTCGAGAGATATCGGTGGTTCGCAATAACAAGTCTATGACCTGTTCGACGCTGGCATTGGTGTCGACCGAAGCAAAGTACAGGGTCCCAGAGGGCGAAAGTACAGCTACAACAAGAGGGGCCGTCATAGGCCGTCCATGAAGAAACACGCGGGTTGGTACAGTCCCCTATTCTATTTAGTCACACCCGGATGCAACCGCTGGTTATTAACCTCGCACCTGACACACTATGAAGGTCAACCGCAAAAAGCGACAACGAGACTCTGGAGAAGAGGACACTGGTAGTGCCACACCTAGAGTAGCCCCGGCCTTCGCTAGCAAAGATCTTAGAGATGACGAACGCTATAAAAAAAGCATGTACCTCGCATATGTTCGCGATACGCTACGCAAAAAAGCTCAGGTCAGCCCAATTCTCTGGCGTACCTCACAACGGCTGGCTGATTAGACGCTAGGGGGATCTTACGGCGTATGATGAGCTTGTTGGACGCTTCAGTACCTCCAGTGCTTTGATGGATGCAACCTCCACTCAGGAATTGCGATTACTCGTATCCGCGCTATCCCACGTCGTTTCCCAACTAGACCGCCATCATCCGGCACTTGTAGATGCCGTCCTCTCTCTCTCCTGGATTACTGCAGATGCCGCATTTGTCAAATCGTACATAGCATTTATTGGCATGCTTGTCAGTGCCCGACCGGAATACAATTACTCTGTGCTGGAGAAAGCCGTTGATGGACTCACTCATCGTGAGTTGATTCGGTTGTGCTTCTACTGTATTTTTTTTTTTAAATTTCATTTTGAATATTATAGAATCTGGCCTGCGTGCGCTCCATTCTGGTCATGCCGAAGGGTCTACTAACCCCTTGACGAGACGCGAGGTCTACGATCGCCAACACGAACTCCTTCGGCACGTACTCTCACTAGTACCGACACTAGCAAATACATTGCAACCAATCCTTGTCCGCAAATTCCCACATAAACGGCAGGACAAGATCGCTCAGGTCACATACATTCGCAATGTTCTACGAGTCACAGAATATTGTGCTGAGCTTAGTGATCGGATCCTGGCAACAGTCATAGACAGGGCTATTCAAATCGATGTAAGTATGCTGATGCAATATCTGTTCTGGTCAAATTGTAATTCCTTCCGTCAGGTGGAGATTCAGGTTGAGCTTGAAGAGCTCGAGGCAGAGGGAGACAACTCAGAGGGGCCGCTATTTGAAATAGATCCATTCGAGAGCATAGTTGGTCAAGATATAGACCAAGAGGAAGACGAGGATAATGGCGAGGACGCATTGAGCGATCTTTCGTCGGAAGGTGGCGAACTCGACGATGACGAACCCAATGCCGTCCAAGAGCGGAATACCGCACATATCCAGGATATGGCGATTAAGCTTGATGCCATCCTGAAACTTGTGTTCGACCACTTTCATGACACGCATGCATCATCGGCTCCCGTGGTGGCCTATGGCTCTCCGTCACAGTCGTCGGACAATGACGCGCAATGGATAGTGCCGCTCACTACGGAGCAAGGCCGCGCACTACGACGTTCTCAGTTTCGTACCCTCCTCTTCATCTTTGAGCGGACCATCCTCCGCACCTTCAAATCCCGCTACACACAGTTTCTCTTGTTCTGGTACTCATCCCTCGACCCGGAGTTCACCGACAATTTCCTCGGCCTGCTTCTCAATAAAGCCCTTGTCGAGTTCGATCAACCTTCTGTCACTCGTGCTGCTGCAGCTAGCTATGTTGCTAGTTTTGTGAGCCGTGCACAATTCGTCGATCGGAGAGTGTGCACGGCGAGTCGTGGGCCTTCTTTGCGCCTATCTCTCGCGGCAACTCGAGGTATACGCTGAAGCTGATGGCCCAACCCACACTTTGCAATATACGGTTTTTATGCCGTGGCACAAGCAGTGTTCCTGATCTTTTGCTTTCGTTGGCGCGAGTTGCAATTGGAATCAGGGCAGGAGCCCAGTAACGACGTATGGGTCGCCAATGATGGGCCCAGCATAAAGAAATGGATTCCCGAATTGGATGTCATTCAACGAGTTATCATCTCCGCCCTCAATCCACTCAAGGTAAATATTTGATGTTCGGTGTGCAACATCATGTCAATGGTTTTAACAATCGCACATGGCCTGCAGGTATGTTCTGTCAATGTCGTGAAGCAATTCGCGCGCGTAGCCCAAACTACTGGATTCGCATATTGCTACTCCATTCTGGAATCCAACCGACGGAGCGAGTATAATTCAGCGCCGGACTCTACTTCCACGTTCCCCCAAAATGGCCAGCCTTCCAAAGCCCACTCGGACGGTAGACTGCTTTTGCAGGCGCATGCCGCCCAAGTCCAAGCACGTCCTCTTGTAATTCGCGACAGCGCCGTCGAGTCAGATCTTAACACGTTCTTTCCTTTCGATCCCTACAAACTTCCGCTATCGCACTCGTATATCGATGGTGTTTATCGGGAGTGGAGTTCCGTTGCGTTGGATGATGGTGAGGAGAGTGGTGAGTCGGACGACGACGGCGAAGCTCCCGAGGACAATGAGGCATCTTCAGAAGGAGAGGCTCAGGACGCCGGAGATGTTAGCGAGTTGGGCAAGGGAGAACTCGCGTCCGGGACGCCGATGGTGGTCAACAGTCTCTCGGCGTCGAGCAGTGCTGAAGACTTGGGAAAGTCCTTTGGGGGAATGTCTATCAGCCCTTTGCGACGGATGGAAATCGGGTCGTATGTTGCGCTGCAAGCCTAAATCATTGTACTAGACTTCGCCCTTGTTTTCCCCATTGGCTTGATTTATTCTGGTGACTATTGCATATTATCTCTTAGTGGAAAATCTTGGTCCCTGGCACGCATGAATTCGCGATAACCTCTCCTGTGGCGTGGAAGGCGGCCTGAGTAGAAAGATCCTCACCGCAAAGCAATCCTTGCGATCAAATTTCACTTATTTCAGCAGTCACAAATACAGTAGTGTACATGATCAAAGCCTCTCTTGGAACACTGGGCTTGCAGGGACGTGAAGTAGGTCCTCAACTAGGATTTACCGGTGCTATTCCCGGAGTCCTGAGTACCACCTGGCGGGGTGTACGTGGAAGACCCCTTTCCATCGTTATAATCTTCGAATTCTCAAGAATATCAGTACATTCGTCACGCACACACTGGACGACGAGGGAAGGAAGCGTACATTTCGATCCATCCGAGTTGGAATAGTAGTAGCCACCATCCTTGTTACTGCACGCAAGGCCATTCAGAATACGAAAGACTGCTGGCGGGAAGGAGAGGATCTCACCTGTAGTGGTAGCTATTCTGGTTGGGGGCTCCAGAACCGTAATCCCTCGCGTCATAGCGATTGCCCTGGACGTTGCAGTCGATAGTCCATCAGCCTACAATTGACATGCTAGCGGGAAGCCCATGGCGTACCTGAGTGTTCGTGCCAGAGCCTTTCACTGCGTAGTCGTTTCCACGGTTGTCTTGAGGCATTGTTGATAAGTGGGAATACTGTACTGTATGTCTCAATGCTGGAAGAAGCCGGCCGGATATAAAACCGAAACCTACGAACTCAGCTCAATTCATTACGACTGCCTATTACATAATATCGCCCCCTCAGTCTCATGGTGCCCTGTGAGATAATATGTAAAATTGGATTCGGAAGACGACTTCCATCATTCTTTCAGGCCGTGTCGGAACGTCGAACACCAGCTGCACCGGTGAGAATCACTGCCAGTATGTCCTACACTACTCTAGGGAAATCCTGCGTCCTGGTTTACTTTCGTGGTATTATTATATTGCAGAAGGTTTCAACTCGCAGGTTCCGGAGTTGCTCGCCAGTGCAAGCGGGCATAGCCCTCCCTGAAATGCAGCGACGGTACGAGGGTCGCCCCCTAAGCATTCATACTGTCAATGGCCATTCGATGAAAATGGACGAAGGAATTCATTGATAGAATAGAATACACCGTCCCCAAGCAGGCCACCCGGGGTGCCAAGAATCCCCCAAACGGAGACACGTCGCTGACTGTTGATCCCCAAAAACGGGAGTGTAGCGAATAGCAGGGTTTTGACGCCCCGTAGAGATCTGCGAGGCCATGCGAACGATTTGGACGTTGACAGAGGTCGATGTCGAGGATATATCGATTATTGAAATAGCCCGATAATAAACTCTGTTATCATACAGTAATTAGCTGGGAAGTTACTAGTTTGGGAATTGGTGAAGAGTCGACAGATTAGGGGTGTTCACGGTAGCGAAACTGGAGCAAAAGTGGAATAAAGGTGCACTTTCATGAAACGGCTCCAAGAGGTCCAACTGCGGCTGGCGGAAAACTAGAGCAAAACTGGACCTCACCCAGTTTCTTCAAAATACAGCCACTTCTGGGGACTGTCATCAAATCCGTCATATCGCCGCGAAACCAAAACTGGCACTTGTGTGACACTTTTGGATTCACTTTTGCTCTAGTTTTCTCTACCGTGAACACCCCTGTAAGCTACTTGGAAGACAGGGTGGTTGTGGATGTACTACCTTGGCTCCCATCTTATCACAGAAAGGTACCCGCGCGAGCACATGGGTCAATGATTATGTCATGACGTTATGATGCGGCAAGTTAAGTTATTAATATTGCTATCAAGTCAATCCCGCTGGGGTAACGACAACAGCCAGCTCGATGCGATCCCCAGTTTTGACAGCGACAATCATCCTGGCACTTTGCTGCACCCTGTTTACTCTCGCTGCCGTGCTTCAGTCTGCTGTTTCTCCCGTCTCCGATAGCCCGCGGGTTCAGCAGAATTTCCATGGACAACTGCTCGATCCGATACCTGTCCCAGTGACTCTGGGAGTAATGTCAAGGTACCTGACTAAATACCATATATAGGCATCACCAAAGAAGCGCTTTCATACTTGCGTTCGACAGGTGCCCCGACGCACTGTTATGTGAAAGCGTGTTCGACGAAGTATTGGACATAGTTGGTCATGCCAAGGTGGATCTCAGCTTGACCTTTATCGCGCGGTGCGTTCGCCCTCAGGGTTCTACAAGGAAGATTTCCCATTGAGCAAGGGCCGGTGTATTACAGTCTCGATGCCTCAGAACCCACGTTTGGGGCGACGTGCATGCATGGACCAGAAGAATGTGCAGGAAATGTGCATGAGCTCTGCGTAGCAAAGCATACGGCATCTAGCAGTGTCTGGTGGCCGTTCCTGCTGTGTCTAAACCGCCAAGGAAGAAACCGTATCGGTATAGAAGCAGGAGCAAAGCACTGCGCCGAGCTGACGAATATCGATTGGGTCGGCAGTGGGATCGAGGCGTGCGTTAAAGGAAGCGAAGGACCTCGATTACTTCGCGAGAGCGCCGCGTACACAGAGGAATTGGGGGTCAAGTGAGTGTTATTATTTAGACTCATGCGCTGTTAACCAAGACGGTTGAACAGGAAAAGTTGTACAATATTGATCAACGACAAAGTACGCTGTATCCACGATGGGGAGTGGTATCAGTGCGATGCAGGGCATGAACCTAGTGATTTTGTGGATACGATCAACAGCGAGTACGACAGATTGAACGCATCCTAGTCATTATCATTGTCCTCGTCGCAGTACTCTCCCCCAAACGTGTATCTGGTGTTGAAGAACATATGATCGCTTTGCGCCCCCCCTGCAGGGCGGCGGGCCCAGGGCCTAGACCGTGGAATCTGAATTACCGTTTGTTATATAAGGTCTGTGCGGCTTGAGCCACCCGAGAAGAGAGATACGAGGTATTGCCAGCGCAGTCGGGGCGACCATCGAGCAGTTCCGCCAACTACAGCACACTTCACAATGCGATCTGTCTTTCAACGCTTTGTTAACCAGAGAGAATCTCGCGTCAGTGTAAGTGTCCCCAGAATGCGGAACGAGTCGCCGAAGGAGGTCGTGCCCCGCTCCATCCATGCCCCCTCTGGATCAGGGGTAGTCCATCTTGCCTATGACATGAAGAATCTACCCCAGCGACCCGTCCAACGCGAAGGGGAACACTGGACTCGGTTTGTATGCATCAGTGACACCCACTCGGAAGATTTTGTTGTCCCGGAAGGGGATATTCTCCTCCATGCTGGCGACCTCACTAGCTTTGGCCGCGTCGTCGAGTTACAGACAACGATGTCTTGGTTATGCCAGCTCCCTCATCCCGTCAAGATGTGCTTAGTCGTTCTTTCGATCTCACTGATTTCATTACCCTGACGGAGTCCTCAGTATTATAGCAGGGAATCATGATGTGCGTGTATTGTCACCCGCATCTCCCGGTAGTGGCCCTTAACTGACGTAGGTAAGAACCACAGTTTACGTTAGACATGGATTGGTATGAGTCGAATTATGGAGGATTCCACAGAAAACGCGAGGTCCGTCGCTGTTTCCCAATCTATTTCGTTGCACTCCGCTCATACGGAGGTTTCTCCAAGAACCCCCTAGCAGCGCGCGACCTCGTCCGAGGAGATCTTGCTAGGGGTGCCAACCTCATCTATCTCGAGTACCAATCTGCCCATGTTGCCCCCCCTGGCCACCATACTGACAACGAGCCCGTCGCCGAAGGCGAAGAGAAGAATCCTCCCAAATTATGGAAGTTCTATGGCAGCCCGGGCAGTCCTGAATTTGGCGGTTGGTTGTGGTGTTTACTCTCCGCGCCTGAACTTGTGACAGAGGCCACTCGTATCTTTAGGCTGGGCCTTCAATTATGAGAGGGGGACTGTGGCAGAAGGTGAAGCCAAGGATTCCGTGTCTAAGCTTTTCGCTGTTACCCACTACCCTGTCCTGTTCTTCCCAGAACTGCACTCCAGCATTCCTCCTGAGACTGAAGTCCTTCTCACACATGGACCACCCCACCGGATTTTAGACACTGTACACAATGGAGAAAACGCTGGCTGTGAAGAGCTTGTTTCTCGTCTCCGCGCCATTCGACCTCGTCTTCATGTATTCGGTCACATACACGAGGCTCACGGCGCGTATATTCACACATGGAATGATCAAACCGATGGCCCTTTAGACGCGGACGCTTGTGGTGCTAGAGAGACAATATTCGTCAATGCAGCTAATCAACCTGCAGGAAGATTAGCCCAGGAGGCGCTCAATGATGGTGTGTATGGGTTCTCCTTCTTTTAATCGAGGATTCAGGAGCAACCTACAAGCGATATGCTTCCGTAAAGGCCACTCTCCCAACTTTGGGGGTTATAATTTCCAACCCGTCATTGTCGATCTCCTGGATACTGTCCCGCCCGAGCCTCAGGTTCCGCCGGTGCCAAGTCTTGGAGATGATACTACGGGGACGGTGCAGGCCTAAACTTGGTAACTCGGCATCTCCACATATTTGTCTCCCTCTCAACCTCTCAATGAAAACTATCAGGATTTGTTGTACTGGTTTGTCTCATTCTCTGCGCTCATCGTGCGGTACAATTCTTGCATTTTTCCTATACCGATAACCCGCGTTCTGCTCAACTAAAACCGCATCGCACCCTTGTTTGCATCATCAAACTTTCTCATTGCTCTGTCGATGTGTTTGCTTTCGCATCCCTCTTGGTGCTTACCGCACGGCTTCATATACCTAGTGTTCATCGATATATCTGTGATGTTGTTGGCTTTCTCTTGTCTTGTCTTGCCCTTCACTTCCTCTTTCTTCTTGGGGTTCTCGAGGTGCTTTTCCCCCCTTTCAATCGTTTCGTTGCTTAAGGGCGTGTCGTTCTGTGTGCTTTCTTCTCGTTCATTTCGGTCATTGTAATTGGACTGTACTTTTTTTTTTTTGATTTCCATTTTTTGCTTTGGTCGAGTCCTAGCCTGTTTCCAATGAGAGTGAATTTTGTAGTGATGCCCTAATACAGATAACGGGTTGGAACCCCGGGCCTGACCGGACTTTAGGCAACATCTGGAAGCAAAAACCGGAAATTCGGCGCCGCAACTCAACACTGGCTCAAGTTATAATTAAGGAGCGCATGAGGTTGTAAATACGATATTTAGGCCCATAAAATAAACGGACATCGATTACTGATATTCTACAGCTACTTGAGAAGTTTGAGCGGATTTGAACAGTCCAGAATTCAAAAAGAAATTATGACTTCTGCGCGCATGAGTGCGGCTGAGGCATGCAACCGGAGGAGGAGAGCTTGTATATACGGTCGGCTGCCGGCAGTGCCGAGGGCGTCGTACAGTAGTAAACGTACAATCGTGAGTAGAATAAGACTAGTACGAATGATCTTCTACAGCTACTTGAGAAGTATTGAGCGGATTTGAAGACATGTCCCAGGAATTCCAAAAAGGAAATTATTGACTTCTTGCGAGCATGAGTGCGGTCTCAGTGCAATGCAAGCGGAATGGGTGGTGGACAAAGCGGGTCGGCTAGTGCCGAAGTCATTACATAATATGTATGTCATTATCTAAGGATGGACGGGATAACGATCAGGATCGTCTACCCAATCCGCTGACAGTAGTCTGCTAAATTGGCCCCTGAACTCGAGCCGGGAGGTCCAGGTCCAGCGGACGCACCCTCCTCTTATGTCTTTGTCTTTTGCTTTCCTCATTGATGCAACATTCCACCCCAGATTTGGTCCCTTGCTCATGGCACCTGCATAAACCAGTCCAGGCCTCACATTCCCTTACCTAATGCAGTACACAGTGTATTGAATTAAAGGTTTGCTTTTATTACTCTATTATATCTAATTGCCAACTGATTTCAGAACCTGACGTGAGGCTTATTACTTTTGGGACTACTTACGTAAGATGCTAGCTGATTGCTCGTCCATTCCCTCTACGTACTGAGCCTCGAATGTCTGGCAGCAAGGTCCCCTATTCTGACCGCAACAAAGCTCGAGCTCCAGGAGGTCTTCTCCCGTCTGTGGAAATACGTCCCGGTCCACTTCCTCGTCGCGATCAATCCGCACCCCCAGATATTCAATATTCTTTGGCTCCCGCTCAACAAACGGCTGGCACTGAGCCGCAAATCCCGCCCATTAACTCAACTCCATTCGCCAAGGGCGTCTCAAGCCACTCAGACGAGTCGTCTCGTGGTGTAACAGAGCTGAGACCGCTGATCGATGAGGATCTTAAGTACCGCAAAGAAATCCCCGTGGACCAATTCGTCGAGCATATGCTATGCTACTCCCTCGGGGGTCGCACCGATGACAGAGTCCTGAAGCAGTTATGTGATGCCAAGGACACCAAGGGGCTTCTGGAGGAATTTTGCTCCCAGACGGGCGCAGAGACCACCAGGTACCAGCCATTTGCAAACCTGGCAAACCACTTCTTGAATTCTCGAAAGCCCTCGGGCCTGACATTCTGTCGCAATGATCCGAAGATCATTCAAGGCTCAGTGGCGGAGCGCAAACCAGACGTCGTCCTTGTTTCCACCGAGAGTCCTCACCTCGAATATGGTCCAGAACTCCCTAAAGGCCCCACAGTTGGCTTTTATTGGGACCATGTGCATTGTTCCGTCGAATTCAAGGTTAAAGCAACAGAGCTCGAGAAGGAAGCAGAGGCTGTAACGAGTGCATCCTATTCGCTTTCTGTTCCGTCCCACGGGTATACTGGCGGAACCGCAGACTTGCAGATGAAATCCATATCAAACGAAGATTCCCGGAAGCGGGCAGCTGGTAGCCCGCCCTCTGGACAACCACAAGCCAAAAAATCTGATCACAGGGCGGACCATTCGGAAGAGCGACGACAGAGTGCCTTCTATGCGCTTGAAATGCTATCTCATGGGCGATATCGCAGCCACGTCATCAACATTACGATCCAAGATACAAGCATGCGCCTGTGGTTCTACGATCGAGTCGGAGTCATCATGTCGGCAGCTTTTAGTATTCTCGACTTGGCTCTCTTCGGCAGGGTGATGTTTGCCATGGGCTCTCTCCCCCCTAGAGGGTGGGGCTTCCATGATTTTATCAGTTATGGGTCTTTTACGCACGTCCGGCCGCAGCCCACCGGGTCCCGTCATTCACAACGTCAAACGAACAAGCCCGCCCTTCCTCCCGTGTTCGACCACGAGTCTAAGGCACCACGAGCGACCACTTCTCCCGAACCTTTCACGGGAACTGTGATTAGATTCCACAATGGGGTAGTCGTGACTCTCAAGGAAATCGTTTACCGGCAGTATGCCCTCATTGGACGAGGCACCTGTGTCATCAGGGGGGAGGTTAAGGGTCACTCTGACTTGTCTGGAAAAGACCTTATGGTCAAGATCAGTTGGCCTTCGCAGTGGAGGACAAGTGAAGTCGATTTTTTAGAGGCAGCTCACACCTATGGCTTGAATCAAAATGACGAGCATATACTTGGCCATATTCCACAAGTGCTACTTCATCAAGACTTTTATTCCACGGCCGATGGCCCACGAGGGAAATGTGGTTTCGAGAATGACGATCATCGGGTGTTGCGCGTCATCGTCATGGATAGTTACTTGCCGATGACCCAACTGCACACGGCATCTGAGTTCACTCAAGTGATTGTTGATGTTGTCAAATGTAAGCATTTTGTTTCTTCGTGGCTTTCCCCATAGCCGTTAAAGGGTTTTGGTTAGGTCATCGTGCTCTTCATGAGGGTCCAAAAATCCTTCACCGGGACATCAGCATGAATAATATCATGTTCTGCCGTGGGAGAACAACCGGGTAATTGGCGTACTTATCGATTTCGATTTGGCGGTGTTTGTGGAAGTCTGATCCCCAGTCTGGAAGTCTTCATCTCGACCGTCGATTTCGTACTGGCACTCTGCCTTTCATGGCTCTCGACCTCCTGAGAAGAGATTGACAAGATACACTATGGTGCGGCACGACCTCGAATCGATCCTCTGGGTGACCGTATGGTACACGACGCGTTATCATGAAGGAATCGAAACAACCAGGGCTTTCCAGGTTTGGCGGAAAGCCGACATGGAGCAGCTCGCCAAGGAGAAAGGCTATTTCTTGATCACGACGAGAATGTACAAGCCGACGGAGCACTTCCGTGGAATTTCCGTTTGGGTAGGCCTTCTGCTTCGTTTGTTCCGTGGTGCCCGATTGGCTCGAGAACCTCTCAGTTTCGAGGATGTAGAAGACCAGACCTCTGAGGCTTTGACACGGAGACCCTGGGTGGTCGTATAACTTACGAAAACTTTCCTTCACATTCTGGGAGAAAAATGATGCAGTCCTCTGTGTACATCTCTACCACACAATATCCATGTTTGCGTCTGTAAACTCCAACAGAGTGTGATCACCCCAGACTGGTCAATCATATAAGGGCCCTAAGATAGGTACCATGAGCATTGCCAGGGCCTTGACTTGAAGTCAGCTCTGGTTGAGATGTGAGACACCCACAGAATTGCCCAATTTGTCATCTGTCCATACATAATAATTGTATATATCTCAATCCAACCTATCATTATAGAACACGCTTTGTACTGCATTCTCAAGGGCCATAAATCGGGGGTCCAAGTCATCGACGTGGTACAAGATTCCCACAAGTGCTCTCAGAACAATTTGTTGATGAGGGGCAATAGTTGTCCAATGACAGTCTCACTATGTACCCTTAGCAGGGCAATTTTTTCCGCGTGTGCCGAGTCTGCAGCGTGCTGTTGTTGAACTTTAATGGGATCGAACCATCAGATGTCGATGTCTCGAAGTTTTACATTAATTCCTCTATGCATTGGGAAATCGTGTTGGCGTTATTGCGGATGCGCTCGAATTCGTCTTTATGGTACCTCCGCATCTCCTGCAACTGACGCCAACGGAGGGTGTGCTTGCCTCCAGCTGTGCAGATGAGGTCGAGGACCCGTTCTTGGTGCTGGGACCCTCGGGAGAAGGCGAGTGCGGAATCATTCAAGTTAGGCTTGTCTCCCAAGCCTCGTTGAGATCCTTCAGCAGGTTCAACAGTTTCGTGCGTTCTGGATCAGGTGTCGGAGTTTCACGGACTTGGTGTCTCTTGTCGCGAGGGCGGGGGCTCTTCGACCTCGAGGCCCGATGCTATTTACTGCCCCATTAGAAACTGAGCGGACACGCCTATATCTGTAATCCACAAACAAAGAAGAAGTAAGATAAATGAATGTATCAGTTATCATGAGATGGAAAGGTTTCTGCCAAGCCATTCGAGCGGGGAAGTCGGAGAATCGCCAAGGTCTTGAATAGGTCTGCAGGTCAACTTCACTTCCTTCGCCAATCCAATTTCGCCAACATGCTGACACTGGGAGCCGAAGGCGCAGTACGATGGGTGAGTTTCATTCTTAACTGGTCTGGTAATACTAGTATTCGATTACGTGCCACCAAACGGGCAATTCTGGAGCCAGAAGAGAATAAGCTAGTCCTCGAGTCCATGATTGGCGAAATTCCAATAAGTTAGTAATTTCCCCCGGGTGAACTTTCAATGGACTCAAGAGGCCTAAAATTCCAGCGACGAGCTCAGGCGTTAGGCAACAGAATAGCACAGGCAGTAGTAATAAAATCATAACAATCTAGCGCCTATGAAATTGTTTCAATCACGGTAGACTCTTCCACAATTGGACGAGGCTGGATAGTCAGCCGCAGCTCGAAGACGTGACTGTATCGACAGTAACTCAGTAAGGCAGGCAACTCAAACCATAGGGGCGCAATTTGATCCCATTTGGAAATCGGGGCCAGTTGCTTCTATATCTGAAAAATCGTCGTTGTAATCCCAAAATTCGGCTCCTCGTCAACCATTCGATCGATTTCATCTTGTTCTTCGGCCTTGTCCTTATAGAGGCGATGTCCTGTACTTCCATGACTCGAATTTCGATGTCCGGTACCCCCACTCCCCCCCAACACACGACGCTTAAATCATTCAGAGCTTGGACATCGCCCTTCAATCACACCGGAGAGCAACAGACGCTGGAGGGACGGTCGCCCTCACACAAAACAACACAGCACCGCACCTACACCGACCGCGCTACTCTCGCCACACCGACTCCTCGCGCTCACCCCACAGCCAGCTACGTCTCGCACACAGAAACACCCTCCACCCACGACACCCGTGCACTCGCCGGACAACGCACCCACACCCCAGCACGACCCCGGGCTACGGCAACGAAACAGACAACAAGACCTATCAGCAATCCCGAATCTGCCCTCCTGGGCAACAATAACCAGAAGCCGCCGCTCCGACGATGCTCGCAACTCGTACAAGACCTGAAGACGATTCGAGACTCCCCTGCCACATCCCCCAATTCGAACAGTCGAGGCC